>JAPYZR010002600.1:0-37314 GCA_030522945.1 Trichopria nigra
TCCGTAGCACAACACAGAATATTTTAATTAAGTCACCGATAGTAGATTTCAGACCTAAATTTCTTATACGAACAAAGTTTTAATGTACTGTATTACAATTTATGAAATGAAACTTTCATCGTATAAAAAATGTAGGGCTGAAATCCACCATCGGTAACTTAATTAAAATATTTTATGTTGTGGTTGTATTTATATAAAATATAAATATAAATATAAATATAAATATAAAATATAAATATAACCACAACATAAAATATTTTAATTAAGTTACCGATGGTGGATTTCAGACCTACATTTTTTATACGATGAAAGTTTCATTTCATAAATTGTAATACAGTACATTAAAACTTTGTTCGTATAAGAAATTTAGGTCTGAAATCTACCATCGGTGACTTAATTAAAATATTTTATGTTGTGCTTATAATTGTATATATTATATTATAGAGTGTATATGTAATTACAATTTAGTATATAGATTGCATGCTCGATCCCAGCCGACGGGACTAACTGTCCAACGTTACCAGTTTAGAGGGATTTTGGACGATGGTGGTGGAATGTCTTATTCTAATGCATGGATAATTTTCTCCCACCTTCGTCGCAAATCCCCCTAAACTGGGTCAACTGTCATTAAACAGAGCGCATAGTGGGGGAACGCGTCAGAACGCGTGCGGGGAAAAATATAAGTTAAGAGGGGTATATAACCTAAGGGGGGGACTTCTGTATATGCACTGTATACCTTTTAATTTTTGCAGTGTCCCCGCGTCGACATGAAAGCTCACTGATAATTTTATGGACAATTCATCGCAATTCAGTAGTCTCAGCGGTCTGTCCATTTTTGAGGCGTGCAAATTTTCGCGTCAATGAATTAACCTGAAAAAGTAAAATATGATGTATGATGTCGTACACATTAATGTTAAAAATATCTCAGCAAAACTGTCTCAGGGAAAAAATATATTTTTTATCCGCGTATACGCGGATCCGCGGCACATATCCGATGGATCCGATGCACGTGGCATTATAACCCTCATCGAATTAAAATTTTCATTGCAAACTTAAAAATTAAAAAATTCAAAGAATTCAACTTGATATACCAAAAATGTACTTACCTTTTCCTACAAATTATTCAGTATCAATGTATGTACCGCAGGTCACAGAGAATTTTCGATTGTATTCTTTAATTTTTGTTGCTGTTCTCGGTCTAATCGTCGTCTAATGTGTTCTTGGCGAGATCTCTCTCGCAAAGCCTGCGCGACTTCCGCTTGCGCATATTTTCTACTAATTCAATTAGTGAAACTGTATTACAAATTCAAATAGTGAACTTGTATCACTAATAAAATAGTAAAAAGGGTTCACTGATTACGATTAGTAAGAACAACGTCAACTAATTCAATAGTAAAATCGAAAAAATATTACTAATTCAATAGTAAAATGTTGAACTACTAATTGAAAAAGTAAAAATTCTACTAATTCAGTTTAAGAGAGTGACGGGGTTACACACAGTTATATAGAGACGACGTAGTTGAAGAAGGAAGAAGGAGGTGCATGTAGCCGTGCGGCGGCGGTAATAAGGAGGGGCTCAGGCTCGAGTGTGGTTTAGGGGGGATTGGGGGGTGGGGGACATTGGGGGGGGGGGGGGTTTAGCGTTGCGCCGCCGGGGGTCCGGGGGGCCCGCCTTAAAGGGTCCGACGCGGCACGCGCCCACCAGCTGCCGCCTTCCCTCTCCCTCGCTTCTTTTGTCTATGTCTCTCTCTCTCTCTTGCTCTCGTAATTTTGCGTCCATCATCTCGATCCCTCCGTCTGCTGCTGTCTCTCTCTCTCTCTCTCTCTATCTCGGCTCCTTCATATACATATATGTGTGTTCCCTCGGCTCGTCTCGTACTCGCTTCCTCGCACGTCACTTGCACGCTCGCCCAACTGCGCGCGCAAATATGCACATGCTCGTGCGAGTTGCTTTTTAGCTTTTTTTTTGTTTTTGTTTTAATTGTCGGGAAAAGGGGAGCAAGACAGCGGGTGCAGAATGTTCGTGCGTGTGTATACGATGCCGAGAGAAAGAGGAGGAAGTAGGAAAAAAGAGTAATGACGAAAGAAGCGGAAGTTTTGTATTTTTTAATTAATTCCTGTTGTTTATTTATTTATTTATTTTTTTAAATCAATTCGTGTTTCTTATAATCGCTTATCGGAACGATGCATTTAACATGGTTTTAACGAATAAAAATAAACTCTACGATAAATGTGAATTTTTTCGACTGTTTTGCGATTGAATTTAAACATGAAATAATTTTTGACAATCGATAAGGAATGATAAATACTTGTACATTTTCTGGTCATGTACCGTATATTGCGAAAGGAAATGTACCTGTAGCAAAATTTGGAATAAAAATGTAACATTTCGACATTACCATCAGATGGTAACGTCAATTTCTATATTAAAATGGTAATTAATTGTATTTAAATGTTGTTTTTTTTTTGTAAATTTCGGCATATATATATATATATATATATATATATGCCGTATATATATATATATATATATATATAATATTCAATATGCATTATATGCAATCAAAATAAAAAATGTAAAAATCGATCCGTAATTGATATCAAGGAGGTTCTAATGTAGAGCAGTTACCGACCTAACCTCAAAACGGGAAAAGTAAAAACAAAACAAGAGTAAAACGTTTTTTTTTTCAAAATACGGGTTTTGCATAAGGGTGATTGTATACATCATCAGATATGATCCCGGACTAATTATCGACGACATTTGTTCGAATTAAAGGTGGATTATCCGAAATAAATTACGTTCTCTCGCATTTCGCTAACAAAAATAATTTATGTCGGATAATTCTCGTTTCATTTTGAACCAATTTCGCAGATATTTCTTCGAGGATTGTACAGGTTATGTAGAATCACCCTTCCAAAGCCCAAAATAATAATGATAATAATAATAAATAAATAAAGCTCAAGCAGCTCGGTCGATAACGTCAATTCCTAACCTAAAATATTCAAATTAAACAGAAACTATATGCATATACTTTAGAGTCTAAATCTATTTTTGGGCGCTATTACACTTTTATAATGAATGTACGTCAAGTTTCAACGAAATCAGTTCACACTCATTCTTCATTTTGCTAAATAAACTAAGAAATATACAATTTTTTCCAATTTTGTTACACTACTTTGTCGAAGATTGCAAGATATCTCGAATTGTAATTGGTCAATTTTAATAAATCGATAACCATATTAGATTCGACATTTTTTTCATCAAATTTTGAGTCATTGACAAGTTAGAAAACGAAAAGGGATTCAAAAGGATTTAAAAAATGTTGAATGTTTTCGAATTCCTGGGAATTCGCGCTATTTTAATCCATGTGAATGAATTGGAAATGATTCAAATCACCATCGATCAATCCCACCGAATCCACTGAGATGAATTAAAAATGATTCAAATAAACATCGATAGTATTTTGTGGATTCGCAAGGATTGGGAAAACTCGGAACAAAGATAATTCATAAAGTTACACGTATTTAAATGTTTTTCGACCTTCCCCCCACGATCTTAGTGTAGGGATATATAAAAAAGAAAAAACTAACTAAAACAGATCTATATTGATCCAATTTACAACCATTTTTTAAATCTATTTTTCGTTCTCGATCCAACCCACGATATGGTTCGAAGTACGAGATATAACCGTATTGAATTAATGACCTAATTAATCTAAAACAAAAAGATGAACGAAATGAACGCTATTAATCCACATTCAATTAAAATGAATAGAATATGCGGGATGTATATTAATGAATGAATGAATGATGCATATCCGGAAAGTTGCAAATATACATGTATATTATGTACCTATACATAAGGCGAGCGAGGGAATATATACGACTGATAAAAGGGACGGAACGTTCGAAATGGAACGGTGACATTTCCTGACTGATTTCCTAAATTAATTTAATGGATAATTCACGAGGATTAGTTACAATATCTGTCAGTCATGGTAGCGCAAAACATTCGAATATCGATCAAGTCTTCCGTCTAATTTCAGTATATATACATATTTTTGCTATTTTACGTATATATATAATTATTGAAAATAATTGATCGATTCGTTTCGTTTACGGCACTGAGTGCTTCAACATTGTATTCATATCATGAATAATACAATTGAATGAAGTTATATATATACATAAGTGTATATTTAAGAGAAATGAATATACGTGAGGAGAAAATCGTATTTTTTTGAAAACACATCCTGAAAATGTTCATAATAGTATTTATGACATTTCCGGAGATTAATCATTGATTGATTAGGAATCGTAAAAAAAAAAAAAATGAATAAGAAGAATTACATGATCAACCCTTCGGGGAGAGCGTACGAGACACAAGTTAAGACAATAAGCTCGAGTAAAAAAAAAAACAAGAAAATAATCAATGAAAATTTCAATTTACACTTATTCTTCAGTACATCGACACGTAAAAAAAGCACGTAAAGAGCACCATTTTTATGGCGCGTTACAATATTTTTCCCCGTCGTTAAAGTTTGCTTTTTTCCTTCGCCTCTTTGTTTCTCTTTGTTTTCCGTATGATTTTTTTTCTTCACTCCCATTCCCAGCTCCAATTTTCCACTCATTTAATTTCATTACTCTAGAAATTTACTCATTCTCCATAAATTCCCCTTGTCGTTTAATAATTTACACTAGGTAGTTTTGCGATTCGCTTCTTTGTGGCAGGACGTAATGAGAGCAACGAAAAAGAAGGATCGCGCCGTCGTTATTCATGTTTCATTAGTTAATTAATGATTACCTAATATACATATACACATACACACACAAACATATACATATATATACATGTAATCGACGTCGCAAAGCATTACAAGGGAATAAAAAAGTTGGGGGTATATAAATGGCAATCGATACGCGTTTGTCACTTGCGAGAAACTGCGCCATCTACAGCAGTTCCGCAGAGAGTGAATGCGGGAGATATTCGGTAATACATTTTCCTTGACAACGCGCTTGAAATTCGTATATTTTCCGCACCGTTTACGATGCCGAAACGAAAATACGTATTTTACGCCCTCGTTACGAAATGTATTATATTGAAATAAAACTTTGTAAGTGAAAGAGGCGTTCGTTCTCTCTTTCATCATTATCGGGATGTTTTTCATTTACGTAATTAATTTACGTAATAAATTATAATCAGATTATTTATAAAATGAAATATATTTGCAGAATTTAACTTTTTTTTAAAATAATATTTATCGTTTACCATTAATTTTACCTTTTTTATTTTATTTTATTTTATTTTTTTTTTTTTTTTTGAAAAAGCCTCTTAGCGGTGTGGTACTTCCGCTGAGTATACTTCAACTTTCATTTAGCGCGTCTTCGTTAATAACGGAACAATAAGTTGTTGCTTGTTTATCGTCGACGTTTACGATTTTTGCGTCTGGTTTCGTGCATTTGCGCGTTATTAGTCGCGAAAGGGAGTCGCCTTTAATCGTTTCTATTTTTTGTTGCTTTTGCTTTTTTGGCTCTCTTTCAAGTGGCTTCCATTCCGAAGTATTAATCTCTGTCTTGTTCTTTTTTTCTACATTTTAACTTCCCTTTTTTGCTCTGATTCCAGTGTCGGTTTGTCAGTGGCGTTATTTTACGGCATTTTATTACTCTTTTTTCGAGACAAAGTATATACGATTATTGTGTTATAGCAAATAACGAAATGTTTTATTTTTCACTTTTATGATTTTGGGCATTATTTCTTTTACGAATGCTGACGTGTCCAAAATGCATTTTTGGTGTATTATTAATAGACATCATTTGAATCATGTTATATTAATTAATAATCATAGTAATTAATTAATGAATATGGGTTCAATCTTTTGTAATTACAAATTTTAATTTTTCTTTATATATATATAACGTTATGTATCTTATCCATATATTTTGTTATTAAAAAATAAAAGAAATATTTCGAAATATAAAGAAAATCATATCGAAAAACGAACACATATTCGTTAATTAATTACAGCACTAATTAATTATTAATTTTCATTTTTTGCTGTGATTTTAATTTTATTTCGAAATACTTATTTTATTTTTCAATAATGAGATATGGATAAGATACATAACGTTATATATATATATATATATATTTAAAGAAAAATGTGAATTTGTATAGTTACAAAAAATGAACTCATATTCAATAATTAATTACTACGATTATTAATTAATATAATGTGATTCAAATGATGTATATAATTGTTCATTTTCATTTTTCGCTGTGATTTTCATTTTATTTCGAAATATTTCTTTTGTTTTATACAAATAAAATGTATCGACGTTACGATCAGTTTGCGATTGAAATTGAAATTGAAACGTAACAAATTAGCAATAAGTAGGAAACACATTATGAATAATAGTAAAAGCATAACAAAAAAAAAATATATATATAAGATACATAACATTTTATATATATGTAATGTTTTATTTTTCATTTTTTTTTTTTAATATAACGACGTTTTATTAATATGTATATATATTGTGATCATGGGAAAGTTTCAGTAATGTTGCTGAAACTGCAAATGCTGTCAGATTTCAAAAACATTTCAAATGTAACATTTAATACTGAAATCTCACTTTTCGTTCTTTCAAATGAGAAAAAAATGTTGTCTTCAATTTTACACAAATAAATTGAATCACATCAAAAAAAAGCTATAAGCCAGAATTTTCTTTTTTTGTCTCTTATTAGTAAAGTCAAAATGGAAGATTTTAGATTGAAAAGTTGCATTTGAAAGGTTTCTGAGTTAGGACATCATTTACGGTTTCCGCAATGTTGCTGAGAGTTCTCGGTGACTAAATGTTTAGCGGGCACGATTGACTATCCATCTCTTTTTATTTCTTTCTTATTTTCTTTCTTCTTTTATTACTTATTTCTTACTTTTTCTTACATTTTTTTTCTTATTTCCTTCCTTTCTTTTTTTTCCTTCCTTCTTTTATATCTTCTCTACTTTTTTCTTTTATGTCCTCTATACTTCTTT
Organism: Trichopria nigra; assembly: GCA_030522945.1. Taxonomy (NCBI): domain Eukaryota; kingdom Metazoa; phylum Arthropoda; class Insecta; order Hymenoptera; family Diapriidae; genus Trichopria; species Trichopria nigra. The sequence continues at coordinate 7,035 of JAPYZR010002600.1, forward strand.
TCTTTATTCTATTCTTTCCTTTATTATTTCTTCTGTCAATGTTTTTTCCACTCGTCTTGTCTTGTGGTTTTCCATCTCTTCTCTTTTATTGCCTCTCGGACTTTCTCTCTCTCTCTTGTTTCTAAGTTTTTTTCATCTTATTCCTTTTCGTTCTATCTTGAATTTTCCCTCATTCTCTCTCTCTCTCTCTCTTATTTTCTCATCACTATTCTCTCCTACTTTCTCTCTCTGCCTTCCTGTTTTTTCCCACCTCGTGCTGCGATTTCCTTGCAGCTTCACTGCCTCCGTGTTCCGTTTCTCCCCTACCGTTTGCCGTCACTTCGCGTAACCTCGGTGTCGCGTTTCAAGCTCACGCACGGCCGCAGCGGCGCATTACCTTCGGGTGACGCTCATGTGAGCCGTATACAGTAGCATCCCGCTATCGCTTCTGCCAAGAATGACAGAGCGGGAGATAGATAGAGAGAAAGAGAGAGAGAGAGAGAGAGAGAGAGAGAGAGAGAGAGAGAGAGAGATCAACAGAAGGAAAGAAGCAACGAGAAAAACGTATAAAAAAAAAGAGAGATACAGAGTGACAAAAACGACATTGAAAAGAATAAAGGAGAACGAGGGAGAGAGAGAGAGAGAGAGAGAGAGAGAGAGGAGAAGAGGCAGAATGATAGATAAAGATTACGAAGAGAGACAAGATAGTATATAATGAAGCACAAGAAATGAAAGCTAAAGGCTGACGAGAGGGGGGTGAGAAGAAGGGGGTGACAATTAAAGAAAACAGTATATAAACCAAGCCAAGATGTTGCGTGCCATTATGGCGGGTTACTTCGCGAAATAATATAACGTATATATTTCTTTATCGTACCCCCCCCCCCCCCCTTTCCATATCGCGCGACAAAATTATGACACTGGATACATCAGCACGTGTCGGATTTCCGCCAGTCGCGGATGACTGGTTGATTTTCTTTCTTCAGTTACGCCACAATAACGATACTCCTCGGACGAATGGCCGAGATTTTTGAGAAGAAACCCAGTTGTTGTCTTATCTCGTAAAACAACTGATATAGGATTCGGTTCGACTATTGAGAATGCTGACTCGACTGAATCAGCCTCGCGCGAAGTCATTGGTACATTTTTTTTTATCGAGGGCGCAAAGTGAGGCATTACGGTATTCAATACATTATAATCGGTAAAGGTGACTTAACATTATTAATTATGTAGGGTTTACATATAAAATTGTATAAATTTGGTAGAAAAAAGTGTCTGATGCGGAAACATTTTTCCATTTCCTCCGGGTATAAATGAGAAATTCGTTTCAACATTTGAATTTCGAATTTCGTTTCCGTCTCCATTGGCGGACAATTCGTGAACGGTTATTTATTTTCACGACGAAATCGCGCGTATATTGAATCAACAAATTTTCCGTCAATCACGGGGGTCAAAACAGAAACCCGATCAGTTTCCCGCTCGGTAAACTCTTAGGTCTAAATAAGGGAGTGATCAACGAATGAACGAGACCACACGTTGCAGTTCATTAATTGTCGCGTGTTTGTTTAATATCGCCCGTACAAATAATATTTGCACATTGGTATTGTTAATAATAATATTTGAAAAAAAAAATGTTTTTAATTAAAAATACACGGAAAGAAAAAGTATCGTTGATATACAGACCCGCTAAACATTTTCCGGTTTCAGAAACGTCACTGGAACGTTTCATTGTATCCAATAATCATTTTTGGATAAATGTTGGAGTCCAACGAAAATTAGAAAAAATATTTTTAAAATATCATTTTTTATTCGATTTTGTATTTTTTTGTACATGAAAAATGTAGAAAACAAGGGAAACAATGTTTTTAATCATTTTGAAACATTCATTAAACAAATATTAGACGTATATATATATTTTTTTTTTAATGATTTTAGATGGAATCCAACGTTTTGAACTTTAACATCATTTGGATAAACGTTTTGGAATTGTGAATGTTCAACCTCGGAAACGTCACGGCGAAACGTTATACATTTGAAACGTTTATGCGCGGTTACGATATAACTGCACTGAAACCTTTCCGAGACTTTCTATCTACTTATTTTAATAACGTTTGCGTTTATTGCTTACGAATGTAATTTAAAAATGTCATTTTGAAACATTGCAGAAATACGAAGTTCGCAATGTTTCCAAGATGATTCTATTGTAAGCTCCGTGAGACTTGGGAATTGTAACGTTGCAGATACCATTTACAAGAAACGTTCCCGTGAGTTTTATAAAACAATAGCGCAGAAACTTTCAGATGCATCTTTTTGCTTCATGGTAATTTCGAAACGTTTCAGGAACATGGAATGCGGACGAATCGTAACGTCGCGGGTGATATTTTTATATATACGAAACGTTACAACGACTTGTCATCGTAAACGTTCCCGAGATGTTCAATTTTATTCCACGTCACGGTGAAACGTTTCCGACACGATAATGTATCGTTTCTATATGTAGCGTTACATTTTTATTGGCAAACGGATATTTTGTAACGTTTCAGGAAGGTTACGATTGTTGTAGTACGATTGTTACAATACTTTTTTTCGTGGTACACGTTTAAAAAATCGTGTATTATTAATTATAGAATAAATTACCAAGTTTGTAATATTCCACTTATTATAATAAATGGAAAGTATTTAATTAACATCGTAAAGGAAGAATTGGTAAAATCTTGTTTCATTCATTGTTAAATTATTGGTTTATAATTTCTTGAGATTTTCGCATTTGTAAAATTGTATGAATTATTAAAATTCTCTGAAAACGACTTTTTTGTATGACTGAAATTTTTAATAAAATTATAAATAAAATACATTTGCTGAAAAAAAATATCGTATAAAACACGACAAAAAAAAAACAATCCCTGTAACGAAGAATGAAGACATTCGTTTATAAAAATTTTCGTGTAGATTACGCAGCAAAAAAAAATATATATTTTTTTTTCTTTTTTTGTAAATAAAGAGCAAGTTGAATGAATGAAAGGAATGAAATTAGAGGACCTGATTGCAAGGAAAAAGTCCACAGAGGGAATTCGAGATAAAAAAAAACAAACGAGAAAGTGAAATTATAAAGGCGAATAATAGAGAGAAAAGTGCATTGCACTGCACTACAATTTAAATGACGTCACTGTCATTTTACTACATGTATACGTACATTTTCATATTTCTTGCACATTCCTTTTTTTTTCTTTTTTTAAATAACGAAGAGTTTCGTTATTTTTAGCGGAAATTTGATAAAACATTGTAAATGAATGCTTTTCAATGTAAAACCTCGGATTCACATGTGTGACGTGGACACGAGAGAAAAATGCGAGAGGAAATAATATAAAGGGAAAGAAGCGTGGAATGGTGCTAGTTACCGAGAATGTGAGACGGCATAAGTGGAAAGGATGGGGTTATAGAGAGATAGTATATAGAGGAGAGAAGAAGGAGGAGAAGGAACATAATGAATAGTTTGGGCGAAGGCCAAAAGCAAGGGGCATGCATCACGATGAGGCACTCTCTTGCGTATATAGCGGGTGTAACACATATTCGAAGAATCTCAAATGTGTAAACCAGGAGATTCGTCCATGCGGCCACCGGCCGCTCGGCCCGTCTTTAGTCAAACGTACACTGAAATTATCAAAGTATAGAATAAAATCATATTTGATTTTGACTATTTTCACGTATAAACATTAAAAATGAATATCTTCAAAACTTGTACAGCGCAGATGCGCCGTTTTTGTACCTTTCGTAACGCTACTGCGCATGTATCCGGTCAATCTCGATCTACTGCGCAGGTTTCAACCTCTACCGCGCATGGGGCATGGGCCAACTTCATATTAGTTCAGAATGTTAGACGATTTTTAGTTATTCTCAAAATGCATACAGTTTTGGCTTATTGAAAATGTATAAGATGTTTTTTTTTTACTTCTAACAGGACAATTTGATCGTGTTGGAAAAAAATGATCGATAGATCCATTAGATTTTGTCGAGGTGTATTTTGAATGCTTATTTTTAATAATCGATTAAAAATTGAGGGAATTACGCTACTTTATATTAGAGACAATATTATTTTCTGAAAAGTTTCATTTTTTTTTGACATCATTTCTCCATTTTAGTATATGGATACATTCCAAAATTTTCGTTGGCTCGTGAGTTATGGCGCAAAGTACAAGCATGTACAAGTTGGTAGTTTTTGGATTCCTTATGGTCCGAGACGTGGACATTTGATTCGAAAAGATAGGGGGGTTATTTTTTTTTTTTTTTTCGTTACCCCAAAGTTGGGGACCACATTCGATGCTTCGTCCGACCAACGGTGGGGCTCGAAGTAAAGTCCAGATGTGTGTTTACGCACATGTGACTCCTAGCTGGTCGAAGAAAAAGAAAACTGTGCAAGGGCAGGGAGAGAAACGATTAATTCTGGGTGAGAATTGAGTCCCGCAAAAGGGTCAAAGACTTATTGAAGTTATTACATACGGAATGTCTTTTACACAAGCATGGAAAACAATAAGAATTTTTTAATTATATTGTCGTCATTTTTAATATTCTTACTATTATATATATTTCTGTGATTAATTTTGTAGTGTTTTGGTTTTTATATGATTTTTCATAAAAACAATAAATTATGGTACTCTTGTGACAATTTTAAAAAACATTTTTTATTTTGACAATTACGTAACGATTGTGTAACAACTACGTAACAATTACGTAACATTGATGTCAATGTTATTACCTTCAATGTTTGCAGGGTTCGTCTCTGTCAACGGAAAAACCGAATATGTCGGTTTTTCCGTCAAAGAAGAGTACGTAAAAATTTAAAGAAAACAATTTTTTGTCGTATTTTCTTTTCGCATTGGAATCACTGGAAAACTGGTGGCGCTTTCTTTTAATACCGTCGGTTCATTTTGATTTCATCATCCTTTAAAAATGTTGAATTTTTACTCGAACATTTTGAGAATGCAACTCGCCGCTCGGATTCCAACGAAAATTGGTTCGAAAATGGCCGTACTTTGGGTCTTTTGGTGTCGCCGAATCCAAATCGCGGCTGTCAAATTTTCGAAATTCAAAATGGCGGACCCCGATTCGAAAAACGACGGAATAGTTCGGTGGTGACATCTAGCATTATTATTGCGTACGTCTTTAGGATCGCTGAATTCGAATCTGGCTTCGGATTTTCGAAAATCAAAATGGCGGAACCAATATATTTCGGACGAAATTTCGAAAAACGTACAGAACTGGACGAAACTGTCCGTGGTATATTTGGAATAATATTTTTCAAAAAGAATTTTGTATTATATACAGTGTTTTAAATATCTGTGAGAATTGGTTAAAAATGTTTCCATTTTCTTCCCGGAAAGAACTTTCACCGATTTAACATATAATTATACGACTTTTTGTATTTAAAAATTTTTTTTACACATATGCAAATATATACAAGGTGTCCATCGACTGGTCAACCATAATTCACAGGGTGATTCCTCCCACAATTATAAGCAAAAAAAGTCCAATACAGAAATTTTTTCTTAATATCGAATCACTTCTAGTTGGCCCTTGCAGACTATTGAAATGCATCGCGATGAGGGGCCATCCTCGAATTGTTATCGTACCACTGAATTAGCTCCGTTGGCCCCTCGTTCGAGTGTATTTGCATCATCCTCCTCAAGGGCCAACTAAAGATAATTTGCCATAACAGCAAACGAATCGAATTTTTGTATTGGATTTTTCGCTCGAAGTTGTGGGAATAATCATCCAATCAAATACCGTTGACCAGTTGTTTGACACCATATACATTTCGAATTAAGAAAACACAAAAATGAAAAAGCAAAAACAGATTAAGAAAATAAGGATATTTAACGTTTGAAAAAAAAATTTTTTTTTTCTTGTTTCGTTCATTATCAAGTGTTTACTTGTAGGTCGTATATAAATATTGATATTACTTTGTCGTTCGTGGCGCATAATGCGTGCGTCTAGAAAAATATACTTCAGGAGTTGCGTATACGCTATCGAGTTAGTCGTTCAAGAGAAAGAGAGAGAGAGAGAGAGTAAGCCGCGCGATAAACAGAAGGGTTGAAGAACGGGAAAAACGCGAGAAATGGGGTAGAAATGAGGTAGTTGATCATCGTGAAAGACGCTTCGCGTATAAGAGAGAGAGAGAAATGATGACGAAGGAGGGAGAGGGAGAGAGAGAGAGAGATGGTGGGTGTACTTAGGGGGCGAGGAGTAAATGGGTGTGGGGGGGGGGGGGGTCTGTGCGCGGGGCAGTATACGACGGGCACCCCACACGTGGCCCCATACGCGGCGCATCGGCGCTTGGGAGTGTGCGACACGTGTTTTCCAGCCTCCTACAGAGGTTACGCTCCACGGGAGAATGTATATAACGTCGTATAGGTATATACAAGGTATAAAGGCACACGACGCGCGGTGCGGGATATCCGCGCCGTTATACAGATAGGGACGCGTGTATGTACAGGAGAGCGAATACAAATGAATTGTAATTCATCGGTATATACCGATTCCTAAATATCATTTTGAATTTATATATACATATATTGTCGAGAAATAATCAAAATTGTCGAAATTTTTACTATACAATGTACAGGGTGTCCGGAAAATGCAAGTCTATGGGCAAAAAATTCGATCCCGATGCGTAGAGGAGTTGGAATGACGAATGAGAGCGCGCGAATCGGAGATATACATATATATATATATCGATTCGATCGGGCAATGTGATTGGAGGTGGATAATATTGGAGTGCGGTGGTTCGAAAATTTGTTTATACAGTTTTTTTATAATAAAAAAGTTAATATTGAATCATTGTAAAGTTTATTATGTATTTCAATCCATTTCAATTCGAAATTGATTTCATTGACTTTTCGTTAAAAATTTCGAATTTCTATTCCTCTCAAACCTACCCTAGTAGAAATCAGTTTGTAAATATCCGGGCGTAAACTTGGCCCTGACTCGCGCCCGGATATTTGGGAACAGATTTCTACTAGGGTAATGAAATCTCTATTGAAAATGTATTGAAATGGATTCGATAGAATTAAAAGATGGATGTTTATTCAGGATGCGAATTAGTATATATCTATATACATATTATGAATAGGTTTGGATCCGAAATTAATCTATGCGGTCTATAAATGCAATAAAATAATCGAAAATAGTGACATTTCCCATTTTGTGAAGTGAAATTTTACTTTATTTTGGAGTGACTCCGTGAATTGACACTCCGGAAAGACGGGAATGTCATTATTAAAGAATGAAATGCCACTTCTAAAGAGTGAACATTTATTGTTTCATAGACTGGTGCTATTTTCACTCTTTAAGAGTTGTGTTTCTGTCTTTCTGGAGTGAAATTTCACTTTATTTTGGGGTGGTGAGTTAGAGAATTTACACTCCGGAAAGACGAGAATGTCTCTATTAAAGAGTGAAATGTCACTTCTAAAGAGAGAAAATTTATTGTTTCATAGACTGGTGCTATTTTCACTCTTTAAGAGTGACATTTCACACTTTTTAGAGTGAAATTTTACTTTATATTGGGGAGAGTTAGATAATTTATGCTACAGAAAGACTGAAACATAACTCTTAACGAATGAAATGTCACTTCGAAAGAGTGAACATTTACAGCTTTGAACAATGTCACAATTTTCACTCTTTAAGAGTGGCATTTCGCAATTTTTGGGAGTTAAATTTTACTTTATTTTGGAGCGAGTTAGAGAATTTACGCTCCAGAAAGAGTGTAACGAAACTTTTAAAGAATTAAATGTCACTTCTAAATCGAGAAATTTTATTGTTTTGTATAGACTGGTGCAATTTTCACTCTTTAAGAGTGACATTTTCACATTTTTTTTTGAGTGAAATTTTACTTTATTGTAGAGAGAGTTAGAGAATATACACTCCAGAAAGAGTGCAACGAAACTTTTATAAAGAATTACAAGTTACTTCAAAAGAGTGCAAATTTATTGTTTTGAAGAATAGCCCAAATTTGGCTCTTTAAGAGTGATATTTCACACTTTTTAAAGTGAAATTTTGCTTTATATTGGAGAGAGTTAGCAAATTTACGCTCCAGAAAGACTGTAATGTCATTTTAAGAGAAGAAAAAATTCGCTCTTTTAAATGAGGGTCTCATTCTTTATTTTGTTCAGAGTGGTAATTTCACTCCAAGAAATTTCAAGAATACAATGTCTATAGATATGACACCCATCAAGAACGATTATTAATTCTACATTGGATATTGATAATTACTCAAAAAAAAAAAAGTTTGTTCTTTCTTAACAATCACCTTGATAATTTAATTGTTACGCTTTTTTTATACATTCTTTTTTTTTTATTATTATACTTCTATTAATTATTAACCCGAAAATAAGCAATAAATAATTCAAAAGTCATCTTTCTTCTCTTCTTTAAATTATTTACATTTTACAAATACATTTTTTAAAAATAAGAAAACAGATAAGAAACTTTATCTTTGTCATTGCACGCGAAACAATTGATAGATAAAAAATGCGTTCCCAAAGTCTCGCATCGAATATATATATGTACATGTACGGGGTCCTCCGGATCGTATATAGGCCCCACGGGCAGCCGTCAGCATCATCAAGCGTATATGCATCAGTTTCGCGTCTAGACCGTCCTCCGCGTATCCCCCCAAACCCAATAGCCCCCCAAAACCCACGCATTTTGCACTATAAGGCCATATATATACGAGAGAGCAAACGGCTGAGGAGGAATCCGAAGTTCGACATGCATGCCATGCGGGGGTCGTGTGCGGGGGCGACTCGATGCGCGTTTCACCAAGTATCCCCACGAGATTTATGACATCTTTTTTTTTTTTTTTACCACTACCGTATCCGGGATTCGGATTCCCTCGTATATGTAGTGTTGGTTGCCTCCGGTATATACACCCTGGTCGCACGATCTCATACATCGTTTATATGCACATGTTAAATAATGACACGCGGTATATCGATGAGTGCATAAAGGGATCGATTTTTACCGATATTTATAAAAATTTATTAAAATTGATTTATATTCGTTTATTTCATTCATTTTTTGATTCAACACATAGTTCTTAATTTATTATGTTAGGAAAAACAAATTTTTTGTTTTTGTTTTTGTTTTCATCTAAATTTGCTTATTTACTGCAAAAACAGTGTAGGGAACACGACGAATAATAATTTTGGAGAAAAATAAATAACAGGGTTATGTTTTGTTTGCCTTTTTGATTTTTTTGCAGAATAATTTGGAAAATAAAAAAGTTGTTTTATTTATTAAGGATGATTTTAAATATATTTCATTTTAATCATCTCTTGGCTCAATTATTCATCAATCATTAATTATTTTAGTTTTTTTTTTTTTTGTATTTTACAAATTGTTCAATTTTATTATCCTTGATACTTTTTCTAAATTATTTTTATTTATTTCAATGATATTTTTTTTATCCCAGCTTAATAATTATAATTATTATTTCCTTGCTTGTACTAAATAAACGCATTTCTAATCAAACTGATGAATTTTTCTTTTAATTTTTTCAAATGATTTTTTTCAATTGTTTTAATTTTTAATCTACGGAAAAATTAGCACAATTTTTTTTTTTTTTTTTTTTAATAAACGAAATCGTTATTTTATAATTTATACAGAGTTTTTGTAATTTAAGAAATATATTCTGTAGAACAATATTGTAGATTTGTTTACGTAAATACGATTGTTAATAATAGTTGTTATTTTCTTTTGTTTCAGGTAAGTTTCGACTCAGGATTCAAGTAGTTGCGCCGCCTAATTGCAAACAACAATTGATAGGTGATTTTTTTTTAAATCGTACAGCTATCTTATTTAATCTTCTTCCCATATAGCACTGAATGTCTTCAGACATTCTGGATATTCAAAGACTGGGGATGTTCAAAGACATATTTGTGCTACTTGGATTTTTCCTCTAATTTTTTACAATTCAATTGAAAGATGTACTTTTACTTTTAGCAAAATTTTTCAATGTAATTTATATCAAATACCTCTTGTAATTAATTATATTGAAATACTTTCAAATTTCTCGTTCATATAAAATTTTCGAAGGCAAGGGTAATCGTCGATTACGAAAACTGAATTTTTTTTTAATATAAATTTTTATTCGTTTTTAAAATAAATTTTTTTAAAGAGTTTGTATTTTTATTTTAGTTTTATACACGATTATTGAAAGAACGTTTTAAAATCTCGACTGATTTTAAAATGTTGCGACATTATTGGCAATTAAATATTATTTTCTAAAGATATTTTTTTAGTTATTAAAAATTGTTTTCGATCGAAATATTTTCCTTTCTTATTGCAGCTTTTTTTAAAGGAGTTTTTTTTTTTTTTTTAATTAATGAACGTCGATAAAGTCGTGACATCGTGCATTAAGCAGACGGTTCCGTTAAAGTAATTGCATAAAATTGTTAATATAATTCTGTTTTGTGCGTCAATTTTTATTTGGTGTTTGGATTCATCTCCGCAGAGGTATATAGCGATGCAGTGAGTTGGAGATATGTTCCCTACTATGGCGACGTGACGTCACCGCAGGTCCGTGAAACTCGATCTTCACGTCGTTAGTTTTTCACAGTTTTGACTATACTTAAATGGTGTCACTTTTTTACCCTCTAATGAAATTTGAAATATTTTTATATAACACAGCCTTTCCAAAATCTCAGCAGTTGGGAAAATTTTGTCGGATTTTATGTCTGAATAAATATTATCACATATTTTTTTTAATGAAAATCCTCTAATGGCTATATACATTTTTTTTCCTACATTCATAATTTGATAAATGGAATTTGAATATTTGTCAGATATGAAAATTTCCTAAGAATCTTATATTGTTTTTTTTTTTTTTTTTTTTTTTTTTTTTTGTCTTTTGTTTATAATGACTATAGGATAAGAGAATTTTATGTAAATTCGATGTTTTCTATAATTTAATTAAAAAATGGAATTTATCGAATTGAAAGTATAGATTAAAGTAATAATTATTATAATATGACGAATTAAAATTATAACAGATCGATGTTATTGTTAAATAGCGAATATCGATGGAAGCAGAATTAGGAAAACATTAATTTTTTCATCGTTTCTCGTATTCGATTTTCATTGCAGTTATTAATGAAATGTTTTTTGCGCCGCGTATATATCTCAGCCCCGAGTGTAATTCGAATAGCTCTGAAACTGAAACCTTACTACGTAGAATTTCATTACGATGTAACAGTCTCTATTATTAAGTTACAAAAGTTCAGTGCGAAGGATACGCAATGCAATGCCAACATTCGCTTAATCGTGAAAAATATACCTTGAAGTATATATTATTGAGGGAAGAAAAATCTGGAGTTGTATTCTTTGTTTTTTCGTTTTTTTTTTTTTAATCTATATCGTTAAAACTTTCTTTATTTACGTATTCTAAGTGGGGTTTCGAATGAAACAATTGATTGCAGAATGTTTCACGTTAAAACGAAATTTCTTGAATGGAATTGTAAAAAAAATTGTAAAACACATGAATAACCATTATTTTTTGTTATTAAAAGTAAGTTCTTTTTATTGAATCTCAATAAATAAATAAATGAATTAATGAATGAATGGAAGAATGGATGAATGCATAAATAAATAAAATAAATAAATAAATGAATGAATGAATGAATGAATGAATGAATGAATGAATTAATTAATGGAAGAATGAGTGAGTGAATAAATGAATAAATGAATAAATGAATAAATGAATAAATGAATAAATGAATATATAAATGAATGAATATATAAATAAATCAAGAAATAAATAAATAAATAAATATATAAATGAATGAATGAATTGATTAATTAATTAATGAATGAATGGAAGAATGAGTGAGTGAATAAATTAATAAATGAATAAATAAATAAATGAATAAATTAATATATAAATGAATGAATGAATAAATAAATAAATCAAGAAATAAATAAACAAATAAATATATAAATGAATGAATGAATGAATGAATGAATGAATGAATAAATAAATAATGTTTATTTAGGAATTATTTTAGGAATTGAAACTTTATGAATTAACAATACGTTTTTATTTGCATCAAAAACACATTTTTGTGTCATTTGTTGTGATAGATGATTATTGGGACTTTTTGGTCCTACGAAATTCATGCAAATTTTGTTTTGTTAATTATCGTTGGACACGAACGAGTTTCTAACTTCAGCATCATATATATATGTACATATATCCTACCATTAATTCACGGTTGACAAAAATTCGTATAAAAATTGCATTTTTGGTGACATTATATTATATATAGTTTATGAAAAATGTTTTCTACTTGATAAGTTTTAAGGAAGTTAAAAATTATAATATGTCCTTTGTTTTCCAATACATTGGATTATTAACGCCGGCATCATTATCATTGCTTTATACTGCGAAACTTCATTAGTGTTCGAATGGAAAATATAACGAGGCACCGTTTGCCTCTCCACCCCCAGGAAAACTCATCGGAACCTTTACTGAATTTTTGTGAAACGTGACGCTTATCCCGGCTTTTAAACGATATATTGACGAACCGACGCTCGATTGAGCCACATTTTGTAATGTGTTTTGTCTCGCGAGGAAATTTTTGGAAATACGAGTACCGAGAAGCACTCAAAGACAATCATTAAGAATCAAAATCATTACGAAACAAAATCAGTAAAAAAAAATATAAATATTACAATATCATTAAAGTGATAAATCTAAAAATAGGCACCGATAAATAGGTTTCGTTTTTTCTGTTTTTATTATTATGTTTTTGTAATTAATTATCAATAATAATAAACTTTATGTTTTTTTTTTTTTTTTTTATCAGATTAACCTCATTATTATTATCTATATGTATATAATGTGGGCGTATCTTCAATCTTTATGAAATTTGTATTAGTTTTATTGTTAATTTTACTAAAGATAATTAGGGAGAACGTGATTTGATGTTCTGATTACGAATTGCATCAATTTTTGAAACTACAAAACAGACGAAAAAGTTTTAAACGAAAAAGATCAACAACCATTTTCGTTCGTGTTTAATTGTTTTGTCAGCTTTACGTTGGAGATTGGAACGTAATATTCATAAAATAACATCTTCTCCGTTTAATTTCTTACAACGGACAACCGGGTTGTTCGTTTTTGAAGATGTCTACTTTTCTTTCATATCAACTTTCGCACCATTGTCATTTTTAATAATTTCTTCTTTCGTTCACTATTATCACCTTCACGAGCGAATAAAAGTGATTAAAAAAATCAAAACTTGGCAAGGATTCGGAAGTATTCGCAATGCGGAGAAAAAGAATCATTTTCAATTCTTTTTAATATACGTTAAAATTTTATGAATTCGTCGAATACTTTAATGAAATCATCATCATCATCGTCATCTTCATCATCATCTTCATCATCGTCATCTTCATCGTCATCTTCATCGTCATCTTCATCATCTTCCACGTCATCGTCATCATCTTCATCATCTTCATCATGATCACCATCATCATCACCATCATCATCATCATCATCATCGTCATCATCATCGTCATCATCATCGTCATCATCATCATCATCGTCATCTTCATCATCTTCATCGTCATCATTATCTGGTCGTAACGATTCATTCAATTAATTTGCGTTTGATCAATTCCATTCTACTTTCCCGCGCGTCTTCCAGTTTTACTCGTTTTTCTTTGTCAATCTTTACCCTATTTCTTATCAATGCTTGAACTTTCGTCAATGCTCACTCATATACCACATCGATGTCTGTCGCGTCGATCTTTCGCCCAATCTGATTCCGAATTCGGGGGGTGGTGAATCGACCGTTTAATCGCTTTCGAGAAATCGCAGGATTCCTGAATATTATTCTCGTGTTTTGTGCCCTGAATGATGGCAACGCTAAAGAGAAATATAGCGCGAGTTTCGAGAATCCCGCGGCTATATACGCGAGAGTCGACGGCCAAGTTTTGTCGGCAAGACTCGGCTGGGCTTCGTCGAGCTTCGTCGATCCTTTATAATTATTATACATATATACAGTGGCGAAAAAGGCAGCGAGATAGAGAGAGAGAGAGAGAGGTTAGCTATAACGAAGGCTGCGCGCGCGAGATACTTACACCAATGATAATTGATAGGCCGTAGCCTGGTTGCCATACGAAGTGTGCCGAAGGGTTCGCGAGAGGGGTGGGGGGAGTCTGGGGGGGCGCCCGGAGGGATTGTGGGGAGGGGGATTGGGGGAGGAGGCGAAAGGAGGACAAGGCACATGTCACTTAGACGGAGCACGTGCTCTACTGGTTTCTGGCGGCTGTTCCTGCTCAGCCTCAGCCCTCTGCACCCGCGACGTCGCCGTCGTCGTCTCGGTGTCGGGCCGGGGCGGCTGCCCGATGCCAACGGTGCTGCCGATGGTGCCCTGATGTGTTGTTGCTGTTATACTCTCATGCCGTATACACCGTCGCCGCTGCTGCCGGTTTAATTTTAGCGCGGTGGTGGCGGATGCCTTCCGTTGGACAAAGAGAGTATACGGGAGAGCTCGTGTATAATGACCTCTCGGTCGTCGTTTGTCACTTTTCCAAGACTTTACTCGAGACCATTTTCCAGAGTGTTGGTTGTTTGTTTTTGTTTCGTTTTGTTTTTTTTTTTTGTTGTCGTTGAAAGAAAAAAATCGACGTTTCCGATAGTTTTCCGTTCGTTAATTCGTAACCTAACCTAACCTTTGATTTAGAGCGATTTTGAGCGAGTCGGAGTCGCTCCCATGATGCAAAACGAACAATGCTATCACTTTCTTTAGGTAAAGTTAGAAACCCAACCTCGCAACGAGCAGTGTAAGTTAGGTAAAGATGTAAGAAATGATTTTTTCAAAATTTGGACTTGGTAGGGTTGTACAATTCTACACTGAAAAAAAATTTGTTATTTTCAAGTAAATATTTACTTGAATTGAGAAAAGATTTGCTTGAATTAAGTAAGATTTACTAAAAAGAAGGAAACATTTTCTTAATTCAAGTAAATATTTACTTGAAAATAACAAATTTTGTTTTTCAGTGTACATAAAATATGCACGTCCCAAAAAGATAGCGATGATTTTGGGATTGGAATTGAATGAAAACTTTCGGAAATGAATGAGTTTTGCCCGAGACGGAGGAAATAAATGATTGATTTTCGGAAGTTACCAAATCAATTTCGAATCAAATGTCATCGATATCTTCCGGGAGAATGCACACGTTGTGTAGAATTACCCTCAGAAAGCTGAAATTATGAAAAAATGTTTCCCTCGTTCTTAACTTTCACTGTTTTGTTCGCTGTGGATAAGCGCAAATAATTTACTTCCGAAAGTTCCGATTCAGTTTTGATCGATTTTCTATCGGTATCTGGTTGAAGTATGTAAATTTGATGTAGAATTAACCTTCAAGAATTTAAATTTTGGAAAAAAAACGTTGGAAACGCTTTTGACTTTCTCATTATCTTTTAACTTTCACTTTATTTTTGTTATTGTTGATGAAGAAAAATATTTTATTTTCGAGAGTTTCCATTGTTCTTTTAATAAAATTAAATCGTTATCTGTTGGGAGACTATATACAATATGTATAATGTACAATCATCCTCCGAAAGCTTCACTTTTGAAAAAAAATAGTACGATCGTTCTTATAACTTTCAGTTTTTTGTTTGCTGCAGATAAACGCAAAGAATTTACTTCCGAAAGTTCTGATTTTGTTTTAATTAATTTTTTATCGGTGTTTGTTTGAAGTATGTATATATATATGTATTATGTAGAATTATCCTACAAAAGCTAAATTTTGAAAAAAATTGTTACGATCATTTGTAACTTTCACCTTTTTTTGTTTGCTGCAAATAAATGCAAATAATTTACTTCGGAAAGTTCTGATTTAGTTACATTCAATTTTTTATCGGTACCTGTTTGAAGTATGCATATATTATGTAGAATTATCCTACGAAAGCTAAATTTTTAACAAAATTGTTAAATCATTTGTAACTTTCACTTTTTTTTTTGTTTGCTGCAGAAAATAATATATTTTCGAAAGTTTTCATTAATTTTTAATCCAATTTTACCGGTATCTTTATGTGAATTGTATATATGTTATGTTGAATTATCCTCCCAGAATTTAAAATTTGAAAAACTCTTGAAAACACTTTTAACTTTCACATTATCTTTATGTTACATTTTTAACTTTCACTTCATTTTTGTTGCAAAATTTGTATCCATTTTTCAAATAAAATTACAGCGGTATCTTCTCGAAAAAAAAAAGAATAAAAATGTAATGTACAAAGTTACGATCATTTGTAACTTTCACATTTTTTGTTCGCTGAAGACAGGGTGACATTTTCTAAAGTTTTCAATAATTTTTAATCCAATTTCTCCAGAATCTTTTTGTGAATTGTGTATGTTACGTATAAAGATTCTCTTACAATTTAAATTTTGAAAAAAAAAACAATAATTCAAACGCTTTAACTTTCACTTTATTTTTGCATTAAATTTTGAACTTTCACTTTCTCCATATGAACAAAAATAATTTACTTCCGAAAGCTCTGATTCAGTTTTAATCCATTTTTTTCATCGGTATCTGTTTGAAATGTATACATGTTATGCGCAATCATACCTTCTTAAATTTTGAAGAAAAAAAAATTTCGATCATTCCGGACTTTTTCTTGCAAGGTCGAACAAAGAAAGTGTAAAATCGAAATATTCTATTTCGTTTTCTTTCATAAAATTTTCACGTTTAACACATTCATTTGTTAACGAGTATCTCGATCCAAATGGGAGCTGATTACATTTTGGCAGCAAAAATACTCGTAAAAAAGCTTACTCTCAAAAACACCCGAATACAATGAAGCATACGCGAAATATAAACTGAAGCAGTGTAAAAAAGAGGAACGTAATTTGACGTAAACCATTTCGTCCAAATACACGGACCAGAAGAAGGTTCATCCGAAAACTGTTTTTCCCAAAGTAAGAAATACGATGGTAACAGCAAAGACAGTGATGTAAATGATTAAAAATAATAATAATAATAATAATAATAATGATTGTACACAACCATAATTGTATTGCAAGATTCACCTATATTTCTGGATGATTTTCCTAAAATGTAGGGGATTCAGGATTGGTTATGGCAATTCGTAATTTCTACTAGTTTTAGATGAAAAGAAAATAATATAAAAATGTCTTTTAACGCGTTTGAAATACTTTTTTAGGTTTTTTTTTTTTTAAATAATGCAAACACTCCATGAGGACTTTTGTTAATATCCAAAGTTAACTTTTTTCATTAACTAAATTAAGTTGAAGATTATGAACGGAAAAGTTAACTTAGTTAAGTTAACAGCTAACTAAAAAATAAACCGAAGTTTATTAAAGTTTAAGAGATTAAAACAAAAACAAAATTAACGTTAGCGATAAAAGCCAAAAGTTAAAAGATAAAACTTAAAAGGAAAATTGACGAAAAAAATAAGTTATAATAATAAGTTTTCAATTTTTAACTTCAATCTTTTATCTTTTAACTTTAATCTTTTACAAGTTAACTCTTAACTTTAACGTTAATGTTATTTTCGTTTGATCTATATATTAACTTTTAATAAACTTCACTTTTTAAAAGGGAAAATATTAAAGTCAAAAGTTAATAATAAGTTATCAACTTTTCACTAGAATCTTTTATCTTTTACCTTAAATCTTTTATCTTTAAACTTTGATATTTAACGTTAATGTTGTTTTTGTTTTGATCTCTTAAATGTTAATAAACTCCACTTTTTAAAAGGGAAACTGTTAAAGTCAAAACATAATAATAAGTTATCAACAATTCACTTGAATCTTTTATCTTTTACCTTTAATCTTTTATCATTTAACTCTTATCTTTAACGTTAATGTTGTTTTTGTTTTGATATTTTAACTGTTAATAAACGGTAATAAATGGTAATAAACTTCACTTTTTAAAAGGGAAAATACTAAAGTCAAAAGTTAATAATCAGTTAGCAACTTTTGACTTGAATCTTTTAACTTTTATCTTTTAACGTTTATCTCGAACGTTTTATCTTTAAGAAGATATTCATTTAAAATGGTATAAAAAAGGCAAAAAAAGGAACCAAGTTAAAAGTTAACGACTTGAAAAATACTCAAGTCGAGTCCAAATTATCCAACTTTTCAACTTTTAGTTTATTAACTAAGCACTGTACCAAATTCAAAAAACACTGTACCAGTTTCAAAAAATCTATAAGATGCGATAAGACGAGGAAAAGTCACGATTTACTATTCGAATTTCGATTTTACAGACGAGAAAGTCCCAATTCTTATAATTAATTACATTCTAAACGAAATATAACAATAAGCATCGTAATTTTTATATTCATTTCGTCTACAGCCTTCGCATGAGACTTTGGCATGCAAGACCGATGAACACATGACCTTAGTCACTGCGAAGAATGTGTTTCTCAACACGTGCTTGCAATTAATGATTGCCTATATGTTTTCGTCGAATAGTTATATTATTTTTTTTTTTCGTCGGATATATATTGTTTCTCCGATATTTCACTCGCTATACACTGGCACGTTAATTATACGCGATAAATACAAATCGCTATATTTGTCAATAAGTTTCATCGTATATAAATTTCTGTTAAAAATGGTATATATTCGTTATCATCGGTGAACGAGAGTACTTGTGCACTGAACATGTAAATATAGCTGATGGAATCAGATTTGTAAAAATGTAGACATCATTGGGTCACTCGAAAGAACGAGTGTAAAAAATTACACAAAGTAAATAACAATAACAAAAAATGAATAATAAAAAAAATAAAAACGAGGTTTTGAAAAGATTACATTTTTATAAAGAAATAATAATAATAATATAATAATTATATATATAAAATTCGTGAAACGATATTAAATTAGGTTTACACAAACAAAAATTTAAACGTAATGTTGATAACTTAGCAATATCATTTGTTAATGTACATTTACCACCACCACCATCCACGTCTCTTTTAGCTCGTATTTTTAACCATTTATGGAATAAAAAAAATGGCAATCCTGCAGTAAATTGTAAATAAGAAAATTGTTTTGACTTTCACCCCCATTTTAGGGGGGTGAAAATCGCCCGCCTTTTTTAAAAATGAGTCAAAAACAAATATCCCCTTGTTAAATTATTAAATATTAATGTAATAGCACGAAAATAAATGTAAGTAAACACCGTTTCAGAATTTTATTTGAAATGAGATCCTGGAGAAGAGGTTACAATTAAATGTGTCAAATGACGACGGGCATGTTTTACTATCCCTTTACTAAAATGAAGAGTCGCTCTTTTACGTCTGTTACTATACTCAGAGTAATTTATGTATAGATAAAGTTGCTATAAAGGATATAAAAGCGCGCGAAAAATGTCAAAGATATACATTATCAACATCGCCGTATGTACTGTCAACGAACTTGTTATAAAATGAAAGTGAAATGTCTGAGGTGAATGAAAATGAGTTTTTGTTTCAAATTAGTATACCGTACACGTAGACTCATTCACGTCGGCGTCAAATGAAGTGCCCACGATAATGATTATCACTTACGTGAAATCTTGAAAGACTCGATGTCCATTGCTTCGATTATTTTCGAAATTTGTCCATTTGCTATAATTTTTCCAAATTTCCATACACTTTTTTTTGACATGTACTTTATTTTTTAATTTATATATCTAAAGCGTTGTTTTGCGTTTTTGATAAACATGCAAGTACTAGTAAAATTACTTATCCGTAATAAATTACTTATCCAAAACTGTTTTTGATAGAAATAAAGTGATTTTGATAAACATATGGTATGTTTTGATACAGAAAATGTGTCATAAAAAAATGGTTTCTGAGAACAAAAGAAAATAAATTTTAATGAACAAAAAAAAAAAAATTATATTAAAACTAAGTATAAAACTTTTTTGTTCGTCTATATTTTTTCTATAATTTCCCGTAAATTTTTCTAAAATATATTCTTACGTTTTTTCCTGTAGTTTTAATATTTTTCAAATAGTTTTTACTATAAATATTATGTTGTAAGATTTTAACGATCTTTACGAGTCAAGGCCAAGTAAATAATTTAACGCGTAGTTATATCATTTACTATTATTCATTTAATATTGCAACGTTTTGATGACATTCGTCATCATTATCGTGTTATAAGTAACTGTTTATTGTCAGAGGTTTTATAGTTTTTACTATATTTTTTCCACGGGTTTCTCCACATTTTCCATGGTATTTCACCACATTTTTCCATGTTTTTTCCCAAATTTTTTCATGTTTTTTCCCAAATTTTTTCATGTTTTTTCCCACATTTTTGCATGTTTTTTCCCACATTTTTTGCATGTTTTTTCCCACATTTTTTCCATGTTTTCCCCCGTTTATTTTCCATTGGGTTTCCCACATTGTTTCCATGGTTTTCCAACATTTTTTCCATGGTTTTTCCCCACATTTTTTACATGGTTTTTTCCCATATTTTTTCCATGGTCCTTTCCCACATTTTTCTATAGTTATTTCTGTAGTTTTTGAATAATTTTTTTTTTATGTTTTTCCAACGAATTTTCTACATTTTTTATAGTTTTTTCTACAGTTATCCATAGTTTTCCATTTTTTCTATAGTTTTATATTTTTCTTCTAATTTCCATTTCTCGTATAATTTCCATTTTTTATTTTTCCTGTACTTTACTTTTTATCCTATAGTTTTATTGTAGTTATCTGTAGTTTTTCTGCAGTTACCCATAGTTTTCCATGTTTCACTGTAATTTCCATTACTTATATAGATAGCAGTTTTCTTTTTTTCCTACAGTTTTCTATATTTTATCTATCATTTTCATAGTTTTTCTACATTTTGCATATTTTTTCAATGGTTTGCTATATATAATATAATACTAATGTTTACATAGATATATATTTCATAGTATTTTCTGGAGGTACTAATTGTATGAAATGACACAGGTACACAATTGCGTGAATGTTTGTCATGCGCAGTTCAATTAAAAAACCCAAAGTTTAAATCTCTTTCAATCTCGTGTTTTTTCAAAACATAGATCACCCGCCTTATCGTTGGAGACCTTTCAACAAAATTGATAACGATTAATATCGACAATAAGAATAATAATAACAACTCAACTGCAATTCCAACCGTCTCCGTATACGCGAAACAAAAGCGATTTCTCCAGCAGATGCTACGTCGTGTACATTTTTTTTCGCGTTGCTGAAACGTAAAAAAAAAAAGAATGAAGAAAGAAAAAATGGAATCCGTCCGAAACGAAGGGTTAAAATCGAAGCCCAGGAAAAGGAAGAAACTATTTTTAAATCTTAAGTACTTGTTGCGCTTTAACGCGAGATTTAAACACCAGAAGCGCGCCGGGGCATTTGGGGGCATAGGGACGTGGGGTTTGGGGGGGGGGGGCGTCGTCGTCGTTCCGATAAGGGGGATACGCGCGCCGTGTATACGGCGAACGTGACGATGTAAGGAACGGGTGCCTATATTCTTCCCCCCACCCCCCCCCCCCCCCCCCCCCCCGCCCCCCCCCCCCCCCCCCCCCCCCCCGCCCCCCCCGACTGCGGCGGCACGTGCCGTTTCGCGGTACACTGTGTGTACCTTTATTTTCCCTGCACTCTTTTTCAGTTTACGGTTGCGGAGCAGGCGGAGGACACAAATATTACGTCCAAGAGAGACGGATCGAGGTTGAACGTCGATTGCTCGTTTCGAGGTTGTAGACGTGATTCTGCATTGCCGATAGTTTATCGAAAAAAAAATAATTCATTTTGAAAGACAAACATTTGGGGAGGGAGGTCATAGGGGGATTGGTAAGCATTGACGGTAAGAGAGCTGAGAAATTCGTCGCGGTATACGAAAAATCACGAAAGATGTGAAAATCGTGAAAGAAATACGGAAAAGTCGAGAAAAATAATCCAAAGAACTATAATAACGATCACAATGTATATAACTGTCATATAATGATGGGGAGATGGTACGCGTATCATCCGTTGGGGGTCGCCTTTAGGGGCGCGCCAACCATGACCTTCTAAAAAAAAGGTGATTTTCGGGATTTTTTTAAAAGAAAAATATTGCAACAAAGGTTATGAAATTTTAGAGATACATTTGTACGTAAATAACGCATATGTATATTAATTTTGTCGAATGAAATAAAAAAAAAATAAATAAATAAATAAAATAAATACATAAATAAATAAAAAGTGAATTAAACCATAATGTATTGCCTTTACAATGACCCAGTCGCGTGAATAAAAATGAAATTAAAAAAATGTCGGATTAAAAAAAAAAAATGTTGACTAAAAAAACTAGTTTTTAGAATGGCAAAATTCATTTTAATTTTTTAATTGAAAATTAATTTAATTATTTATCCAATCAAAAACAAATACTTAACATTTTGACAAAAAAAAAAAAAAACATCAAAACGATAGGATGATTTATCATCGAGTTAGAACTGCAGCAAATGTGGTTTTGAAAAAAAAAACAAACGAAAACAATATATGTTCCATTACTAACCCATGAAGCTACTTTTTAAAAAGGCTGCAGCTCAAAAGAATTATTTGAAATATGCATTTGAAATTTTAGCATATATTATCTTTATCTTTGAAAGTTAAAATCATCGAAAAATGTAAAAAAAAAAAATTTTTTTTTTACAATCGTAAAGTGCCGCCTCCTTGAGAGGCTGCTAAATCGGCTCGGTCGATAACGTGAATTATTAACCCCCTAAAATATTCAAATTAAACAGAATCTAGAGATATTTCCAAATCCAAATCTATTTTGGGGCGCTTTCACGTCTTTTTTACGAATGTCCGGAAGTTTTCAGCGAAATCAGTTTAGAATTGGGCGAGAATTCACAAGAATACAAACGCAAATTGTATAAAAGTGTAATTACAATTATATTCTTGCCAATTGTTAGAATATGAATTATCAAAAATAAATTGTTTTTTTTACATGTAAGGGAAAATAATTTATATCTAATAGACCTCATTTAAATTTTAACCAATTTGTCTAGTACCTCCCCCCCCCCCCCCTAACTCGCTACCATTCGATATAAAATATAATGATACGCATATAGACAATAAAAATTGATAATGTGAAGATTAATTTAGATGCAATTAACAAAAATCGACATTGAAAAAATGAACAAATAGAAAGGAAAAAAAACGTAAAGAAACTAGAATACGCGATTCTTTAATTTAAAATTAAAATTGATTAATCGACACGTGTACATAACGCCGACAAAAACGTAGAAAAAAATGTTAAAAAATGGCAAAGGCCAAACGAAATTGATAAAATTTAACAAATATTGATAATATTCGATAAATATTAAAGTAAGCAAAAAAATGTTAGAACGTGATAAAAACTATGTATAACTTAAAAAAATGTAAACAATCAGCGAAAAGCGATGAATTTAAAATTTATTTGAACTTTGATATTTCTTTTGTTGCATATACTTTTTACATTGGAATCGCAATATAACAATTATGTAACATTAATGTAACATTAATATGTAAGTAATAAGAAATAACCAGTTATACATTCGTTACGTAATTGTTGCTTGTGGTGTTTGTTGAGTTACTTTTCTTTTATTGTTGAGTTAGTTTTCTTTTATATTCATCAAGTTATTAATTCGTATAAATTGTGATAAAATTTAAGAAATTGAATTCTTAATCAACTTTTTTTTTTTTTTAAATCCTTTGAACAAATAAAATGCAAGAATCGTATATGGTATAAACTTTCAGATAAAAAAAAATGCTAATTGCGACAAATTCTAATAAAGCAATATAGCGCCCGTATACTTGTCAGGCGAGTTATTTTCAGAAATATATGAAATATCAGATATTCGCAAACTGAAAACTACGAGTACTGAAATATTTTGTACAGTCTAATTTTGCCGGTCATGTATTCTCGCAATGTGTCATGCAATTATAAAAACGTCTATTCCAAAGCGAACGCGAAAAGCGCGGAAAGAAAGCGATATCGAGACGAAAATACGAAGATCTATTAAAATGTCCGATACTCGATGATTTCTATTACGGCTCTATTATACCGATCCGAATCAGATATTCATATTTCTGGTCTTTTTCATCAAAATTATACTAAATAAAACTTAAAAATAACCGGGAAGAAGCGGCGAAATATTTTTAACGCGTTTCAATCTCATCTTTCATGACTGTCGAAACATCAGGTCATGAAATTTGCAATCCATCTTTTATTAAATGTCGTCTTGTTAACTTCTAAATTCTTTTCTTTTTCTTTTTTTTCTTATAAATATATACATGAGTAAATGATTGGAGGACTCAAGTTCCTTTTTGGTGACGTATCTTTCATCACGAATCATAAATTATGTGTGTTGTGCGTTCATATTTTTACTTTAGCACCTTTGATTCGGATGGTAAGTGGCAATTAATTCATTATTGATGAAATTACATTGTTCTCGAATATTTTTTTGATGGTTACTTTCGGAAATTGAATACTCATTAATAGACTGTATGAGAAGTGTTCGCTTTTTAGATTTGCTTTTTTTTATTAACGATAACGATAACGGATTTTTAGATATATTGCGCCACCACAATACAACGTGGTCTAAAATTTTTCACCAAAACACCTGTATTAATTATATCATCGATGTATTTGTATATAGATCGAATATAGTTGTATATAGTTGTATATAGATGACGAATTAATAAAAATTGTAAAAAATGTCCGTAAATGTAGTTTTACCATAAATAATGGCAATTTTTCTCATAATGATGAATGAAGTCCGTCGCTGACATGACAAATAGTATGGTCAAACTTTCCATGAAATTTTTCTACCCGTAAATCATACATATATTTATTATATTATTAAATTTTGTATTATATTATAGTAAGATCATATACGTAACAGTAAAAAATACTAACAAATATTACACCTTCATTTCACCCGCCTCCATATTCCATACATGTAAAGAATTCAAATAACGAATTTTATACGACATACATGACAAATAAACGTAATAAATGGAAAAATGTATTCGTAAAAAAAATTGATGATTTCATTTAACGAATCGTAATTATAAAAAATGTAAAAGATATCGTTTTTTTTTTTTTTTTAATCGCAGGGGAACGAGCGATATATATTTATCCATTCATCTCTGCAAAAATAATTAATGGCTTTCATTACGCGTATTATAGTCTGAATTGTTACCATTAAAATTAATAAAGGATAAAAAAAATACGTAATCATCAACTTTTTTCATTAAAAGATATTTACACTTATCATCGTAACACCCTACATTCCTACATTACAAGATCGATGTATATAGTTGTATTGCTTATATATAGATGACGCAAAAAAACTTGCCGAGGTAAGATTTAGAAAAAAGAACTTACAGATTGTTAAGGAAGTCCTTTGCTAGAAACGGTTATCGTGAAGATTTAGTTTTTAACTGTATCAAAACACGAGTCCATCTTATACATGCACATTAGAGAACAAAATAATAGAAATAATAATGCTAACTTATACAACTGCATCATTACCACATCTTAGAGAATTGTCGGAAAATCAATCAATAAATCTTTGAGAAAGGAGAAAATTCGAGTAACCCATGAACCAATTAACACAAAAGTCGGAGAGGGATTGAACCGTAAAATCATAGACTATATAGAGATAGAAGATATGAGCAAATGTGGTCTAATCAAATTTCGTGTAAAAATTGTGTAAAAGTTTACATATGTGTGGGAACTGGCAGACTTTTAGGCACGAGATTAAAATGTATATGGGCTTAACACTGCACCGTATTAACAGTCATTTCTCACAGTTTTCACGATTACCAAAAAGTAAACATCTTGGCAAATCGAAATCAATGTTAAGGGGGTTCTAAAGTAGAACAGTTACCGATCGAGTTTTCCAACAATAAAAGTATAAATAAAAAGCGATTGAAACATTTTTTCAAAATTTGGGCTTTGGAAGGGTGATTCTACATAACATATGCAATTCTAAAAAATATATCGCTGAAATTGGTTTTTTATTCTTACCGGCACCAAAAATAATTTGTTTCGGCTAATTCTCTTTTAATTTTGAACCCAATTTCAGCGATATTTTTTGAAAGATTGTATTTGTTATGTAGAATCACCCTTCCAAAGCCTGAATTTTGAAAAAATGTTTGAATCCTATTTTATTTATACTTTTTCTGTTTTGAGGTTAGGTCGGTAACTGCTCTACTTGAGAACCACCTTTACAAAAGAAAAGAAATTGAGAAAGGCTCTTATAAAAATCTAAACGTACGCGCCGTAAAACGTTAAATTCGAATAATCGAAGAGGCATACGAAGCCATTATATACATTATGTAAATATTATTATTTAGTCTTTGAAAATAATAAATCCACATTCGCAAGCAATTGTACATAATCGTTGTTGATATTATGCATTGATTATATGTAACGTAATAGATAAGGCTATCATTTTTTTGTCATAATGCATGTATACTTTTATGTTGTTAGTTTTTAGACTGATGTACAGTTGAAATAGTTTCTACTTTCATTACATTTTCAATAAACGTACTAAAATAGTTGCAGAAATATTAAATTCCCCAAATCGCTATAATCACTTATTGTAAAGCCAAGTTAGATTACGATCGGTATAATATAATAAACAACTGTAAACTACGTCTTGATGGCATTCATCGTTAATGCCGAAAATAGTGCACAGTGCGAATCAAATTCTTACGAGCGATCTAGGGCATGCATATTGCTAGTTTTGGTTTAATTTCATAATTTTAATTTTTAATTTTTAAGTTGTATTCATTTTTTACTATTTTTTTTATTGATACAATTATATATATAATTGTATCAATATTATCGTTTTTAACTCTTTATTGTTTTTTGTTAATTCATATTGATTTTTAGATAATAAATTGTTGAAGAAGGCCATCATATTGACCGAACAGTCAATTAATAGTCGTTTTGTTTACTGACTGTCTGATGACCAATACATTCACTTATCAAAATACTGGCACAAGGTCTGAAATAAAAGTAAATTAATGGATGAAGATATAGAAAATATTTATGAGAACAGATTTTTGCAGAATTTTTTATTCATTGTCAGCTATGGCCAACTTTTTTAGGAACTGTTGTTGGTCCTATAATATACAGTCATTTTATTCAAAACGACAATTTGCGCGATGCAGGTCTAACCCAATCTACCAATTTTTTACGATTTTCGTACGAATAATGTTATATATATGGAGAGAGGATATTTACAAAATTATACTGTTATGCATAGGTATATATTTTTGTAAATACTGATAATTTTTGTAAATAATTAATTTTTGATTACAACATTGTTTACATTATAACATTGTTTGAAGAAATAGGATTTCAAATGCTTTTGAAGTCACTACACTTACTCCAGAAATTCGATACTTACTCCAGAGTTTTTTTAACGGTAATTATTGTATTTATTAACGTTGTCAAAAGTTCGTTCGTCGCATTTGATATAAATTTATGTAATAATAAATCCAATATTTTATTTAACGAGATAGAAATGAATTTTCTTTAGGTATAAAAAATATAGCTATAATAGTTTATTTTAATAACATTTTTTTTTTTTTTATTTATCATTAGATAAATCATTTTTCTTTCGATAAAAATTAAAGTTTGTAATGCGTGTTTAAATATTTTGTTTGATAAAAAAATGAAACTTATATATTTTGAATTTTCTATTTAACATTTATTTTCTTTATCATTAGAAAAAATTATAATATATAATATAATATTCTTTGATATATTTTAAGGAAAATTTGTTTTTAGACTACTCTCACACGATTGATATATAATTTAAATATTGCTTTTTATTTACATCTTACACTCTAAGTTTGAACTGATGCCTTATTAATCTCCGTTAATGTAGTCTTTCTTATATTTTGCATTATGAATTGGAATCACATTTGGTACATCAAAAGTATAGAGTTATTTATAATCGAAAGTGTAAACGATGAAATTAGATTACAGTCTAACATTGCAATTGTACGAAATTTGTTATTCTTATTTATTTGCACATATATTAAGCATATAAAAAGATATATATTTCTATATTTATCAATATTCCTAATTATATATATATATATATATAGTATCTATAACACCTCACGAATATTTTCGACATTTTTGTATCATTTAAAGCTTATAATGAGAAGTTCAAAAACGCGATTTTTAAAAATATTTCTTTCATAAAGACAAAACAAAACATTAAAAATCGTAAAATTTTCATCAAAATAGAATTTTTGAAAATATGACATTTACGAGAAAATATACTACATAAAAGTTGATATATATATATATATTGAATTACCTTTACAGTGGATTTTATATTTTTTTGAATTTTTGAAAAAGCATAAATTGCACGAAATGCAAAAAAAATCTGGCATGCATGTATATAAACTCTGAAAGAGAATTCTGTCAAAATTTCAGAGTTTTCAAGCGTGACGTATCACTTACGGAAAAGTACACCAAAAAATATTGTTCGGGATCCGAAATAACACCCAAATGGGTGTAAATAGTAAAAAAATTCGGATTTACACCCAATTGGGTGTCATTTCGGACGCCGAAAATATTTTTTTTCCGTGAGTGATCAGAAAAAAAAAATAAAATACTTTCGCCGATATTCTTTCGCGAAAAAATGTCACCAGAAAACTTAACACCAAATTCAAAAGCAACTTTTTTTTTTGTAACATACATTTTTTCATAAATCGCATATTTTCAAAGTTGCGTACACGTTTGAATGAAAATTTTACGATTTTTCAAAATTCGCCTAAAAAAAAGTTGGAAAAAAATTGTAAAAAATCGTTTTTGAATCCTATTTCCTATACTCGAGTCCATGCATGATACAAACATTTCAAAAATATTTCGGACATATATACATTATTCACACACTGAAAAAAAAATTTGTTATTTTCAAGTAAATATTTACTTAAATTGAGAAAAGATTTTCTTGAATTAAGTAAGATTTACTAAAAAGAAGGAAACATTTTCTTAATTCAAGTAAATATTTACTTGAAAATAACAAATTTTTTTTTCTCGTTTTTACCCTCTGAATTTGTATATATATATATATTTATTAGCTCGAGGCACCCGTCGAATCCATTCAATCGCATCCGGACAAAAGCATCACGGGCATCAAAGCCGGTTTACCTGTGCGAGCCGGCATGTCGAAATTGTCCCGGTTAACTTGCGAATTCATGCGCGCGGAAACCCGCGCGAATTATATAAGGCGCATTTCAAACATAAGTGCATTCACCTCGGTCCGATGATAAATAATTAATGGCTCGGCGCTATTTCGGAAAGAGCAGCGGTTCAATTAATCGAGTTATATACCGCGGCGTATATACGCGACCGAGATGAAGCAGCCGAACGAACGCCCCGGCCCGCGGTGCATACGCGATGCACTTTATATACCGGGGCGAATATCGCCGGCAATCGCTGCAGTCGCGATAATACATAATCGGATGTACCCGATTTTGGATTCCCTCGAAATGCAATCACGTCACGTCACTCTTCGTCTTCTCCACTACGGCCTTTTCCATCTGTCGCGCGACCCCCCTTACCCTACTACTTCCCTTCACCCTTCACTGCAGCCATTGGCAGCCGCGTCTTATCACCCCCCACTGATAACCCATTCTAATCGAATCCGATCGTAACTCGGTTCCTTTATCGAGGCTGTTCCAACCCCCCACCCTCTCATTGCGTCCTTCCCTTTAACCGGTTAATTTTCGATCGTTTATGTTTCAGTAATTCCCTCTGTTATATTCGTCAATCATTCCTATGTATGAAACGTGCAAGACACCTCTGGAACCGCAACATTATTATTGTCGTTTCGATATGATCGATACAGCACGCTATATTAGTGTGCTGATTAAGTGATGATCGGTGAAGCGTGTATAGGAAAGACGCACGGTAATTCCAGCTTCCGGTGAATCATAATAACAATGTATTAATTATTATGCGAATAACATGAATAATAATAAGTTACGTAAAATTCATGTTTTGTAGTTTTTTCGATTTTTCTCAAAAACTATTGATTTTGGGGGGAAAATGCATCTGACATAAAATGTGTATTTTTATTAGATCTACAACTTTTATTTGAAGAATTTTCCGAAATTCTGAGTATTTTACGAGATAAGTGCAAAAAACCATAAATTTTGGTGGTTTTTTAAGGGTTTCACCATGAAAATAAAATTTCCGCCAATTTTCACCATCATTTTCGTAATCAGCGTACCAAAATACGTAAGTATACCAATCTACAT
>JAPYZR010002601.1:0-16373 GCA_030522945.1 Trichopria nigra
AAATATTATGGACAAAATATTCGTGTAAATTCAAAAGGAGTGTTTAAAATATAAGTGTCAAAAATCTTTGTATTCGAATATGAGGTGTAAAAATATAATATGCAAAAAGTAGTCGGTGCACAAATTCTTCGTGTACAAATTCTACCCCGCCAAAAAAAACTCCCGTGTTTCATCTTTATTATAAGTAACTTTTAAGCAATTTTGTCCGCCATATTGGATCTGCCATCTTGAATATTGAATATCCAACGAACAGATCCATGATCAGCGACCATCAAATCCCTTAGTGGAACTCGAATAAACTGGAAAATGATGGTCGAATATTAGTGGTATTGTATTGTAGGTAAAGTTTTTAAGTACAATAGAATATTATTGATAACTAATAAAACTACCACTATTTATAATCATTTCGAAATATAATTTTTATAAATAAAAATGGAAGGAGGAAAAGGTGATTTCTATGTGGATCACTATATGCTTCAAAGGCTTCAAATTTGTGGATTCAAGGTCCTGTTGCAAATTGTGATGTAAACAAATTGTGCATGCATTGAAAGTGGCATTTAACTTTCCACGCCACTTTTTCACTTTACGCAGGACTTTTTTACTTTGCGCGTGTCATCTTCCAGCATGCATGAAAGTTGACGTTTAAAAAGGATATCTAAAGTACTTTACGCACTAAGTTTACGTACACTTACAAAATTAATATAAACGTCCATTACATAGAGGTAGAGCCGACCATTATAATTAAATATCAAATAAACTATGATATGATCAACCAAGATTTTCTATATATATATTAAACTATGATATGGTAGATATAAATCTTGATAGAAATTTCAAATGATTAAATAACAAAAAAGAAAAAGAAAATAAAATAAAAAAATAAAAAATGTACCACATTTTGAAGAATATGTCTGATCAACAATGGACCTTTTTTTAAATCAAGCTTGTACAAAGATTAGATCATTTTTTTTATGTATCATCGTCGTTACAATTCTATTAGGTTATCAGTTCGTCCAATTTTGGTCCTAATAAATAGTATCAAAAAGAAGATCCCGTTTGAGTCACGTTTGAATCTGCTCAAATTTTAATTTAGTTTATTGGAACAAGTTTTCCATTCTCTCGGCAAATACTCGCTAAACCAAAAAGGATTGAAAGTCTGTAAATTGTTTTAACTGGATTCATAGCGATTCAGGTACTTTAATTTCACATACCGACGATTAGATCCAAATCCTTTTTAATTCAATATTTGAACTTTCAATCCTTTTTCGTTCACTAAGTAAGAGACATCATTAACGAAAATACATTTTCAAAAATCACAACACAATTGAGATGTGACGAAAATAAATGAACCTGAATAAAGATGAATAGATATGAATTACACAATTAATAAAAAATGTATGAAAATAAAAATAATAGAAATAAAAGAAATATTGCAAAAATTGACAAAACACAGGTACTAAAGGAAATAAAAAGTAGGGGATTCACCCCTGCGACATGCGGCCCTTCATACGTACATACAAGATGACAGACAGAAATTTTGTTATTGCATTTTAAAGTCGATTATCACGTAAAACATGGACGTTTGATTAAAAAAATATACGGTCATTTTTTTCGAGTGACCAAATTCAATACTTCGATTCAACCTACGGTGTTGGTCGAAGTAATATCATCCATAATCACGAAAACGATCGTATAAACGGATAAAAAGAGATGTATAAAGAAAGATAAGAAATGATAAGATAAATAGATGCAAACAGAACAAAATGAAAACATATAAAATTTGACGGAAGTAGAATAAATAAAAGAAAACAATACAAATTTAATTAATAAAAACCGACGAAAATTGCGAAATGTTAAAAAAATGTTATGCGACAAATTGACAAATATGGAATAAATATTAACTGCTAATGGTTTTTCCCGTAAACCTAAAAATGTGAACAGGTTTCGATATTCAGAATTTGAAAACGTGTGAAAGAAAGACAAAAATTACCAAAAATTAAAAAAAAAAATGATTTAAAACTAAACAAAAATAGAGATACGCATCACTTGCCTGTCTTGAGACAGGCGACATAATGAGACCTGAAACTGATTAAACTCGGTAAAAAGAAGTAGACTCCATTCGTTAAAAACAAATCTATTGAATACAATTCAAATGTGATAAAACTATGTTCTAAAATGGCGAAAATACATCAATACATATATCTATACATAAAAAAATAGGTGCAATTTCACAATGAGTATTCAATTTTAAAAATAATAACACCCGGAAAAAATGCAAGTTAATACATTAGTTTAGAAAACACATCTTATTAGCTTAGATATTCATAAATACCATAAACTGAAAAACAATTAATACCAATAAAGTTCAATGATGAAAGTGGTGTTCTCCACGTTGAGCATCAGAAAACCTCAATAAAAGCTCAAAAAATATCTTCAAACATAAAACTAACACCTGTCTACAGTTCATTAAACAAAAAATATATATTGTTGTTAATTTTCTTTATTTTAATAAATTAAAAATGTTAAATGTTTTTTTTATTATATTGCTTCTAGAATTATATTTTCGAAAATAATGTCGCGCTGCCTGTTACCAACTATGAAGAGCTTTCTCGACAATCTATTATTACTACAATGGCTTTAGTGTCGCCGAATGTAAAGCTCTTTTAATTGCATTTTAGAAAAGAAAATCCTCTTGGAATCATCATTTAATTTCAAGAGACAGAAAGAAAAAGGGAGAAGGGGTTGCTGATAATTTCATTTTTAACGTTATTTTTTTCACACGACAAAATCAATTTTTGGACAGTTTTCATACTCTAACTATTATTGAATGAAGCACGTAATGTGTGCAGATGTAATAAGTTCTGAGTTTCTCAGGAACCAATGTATTTAATATTGAATATTAAATATTTTTTAAAACTATTTCTTTCAAATAGATTTGATTACAATTAACTTCGACTCATAATTTGCAAAAATAATTAAAAAAATCTTATAAATATTTTTAAAAATTATTTTTTTAATTTAATTTTTTTATCAATTACACATTCATTATTGCAAAACTCATGCATGGAATCATTAATTTTGCATTATAATCAGCTCCGACAATCAGCGAATTGTGCATCTGTCACTGATAATGTTTAACAATATTGTAAACGTTCATTATTTAATTATCTCGTTTTTTACGATATCACCTCTATACGTAATAAATAAAGAATGATAATGATTTACGCAATTTTCTGTGCTCCCGTTAAATGTCTATTGAAGATCGTTAGATAGAGAATATCATAAAAAAATATATAGATTTTTATAATTTTGAAGTTTTAGTTGGCCATTTTGAAATCCCTCTTGCGAAATATTTTATTACACACTACCTTTATTACAGTATTTTTCTGTATTTTTATGTTACCATACATATATCACTACGATATATATATATATATTTTTTTTTTTCAATCACTTTCTGAATAAATATATGTGTAATGTATATATCACGTCAGCTCTCAACTTTAAATGATGATATCGTATTTTCTTTAAAGTGCTTTAGTACTTAATCGTCTGGGCTGTAATGGATGATACGTAAAAATTCCAAGCGTAATGAGATAAACACCTTCCACCCTTTCATTGATTACTGTAGATAAGAAGGTGTTCGTGTTCTTAACTTGTAAGACCACTACAAAGTATACAGATAATCTTATTTATGTTAAAGTAGTAAAATATGTCAAATGAATGTATGCAATTTTACAGAATTTTTTAGAAACAGTTTTGTTTTTTAAATCTGATTACATACATTAAGCGGAGTTATTGAAGACGTAAAATACACGGCATCCACTCTTAATCGATGCATTATGTCTATAATTGTTTTTTTTTTTACATTTCTTTCGATCTTGCTTTTCACATATCTCTCCCGCACCTGTCTAAATAATGAATTTTCTATTATTTACGTTTACTACAATCTCTTCACTCGTAATTTTTACGGATATGAATATGAAACGATTGAACTTGTAGCAATGCCCCAATGTATTGTATTATGAAACTATTAAATACTCTGCGCACCAGGTCGAGGTATCTCCCCGAAACATATACATGTTTCTCAGTATCTCGACCTGATTCTTTATCGAAACTGCTGACTTTATCCAATTTGGAACGTCTGCAATTACATTTTAACGAAACTTTACATTATCTCAGTTCCCAGTTTCATGATTGCCCTTCAGTCGAATTTATAGAAGAAAAAAAAAATAATAATGTGAACGATCCCAATTTTGAAGGTATATCATTTCTTATATAAAATGTTTGTTGTGACATCCATTAATTTTATTTGTATGTATACAAGACTTAACATATGATACCAGTAACAAAACGGCTCGTCGTGACAAATTGGAACGCTCATCTTATCAGCACTATTTTTCAGGAACACTGATTCGCTCCTTTTTTTAATTGTTTATTATAGTCCTTTCTTCTGCCATTATTTCGTAGATCTCTCTCGTGCGACCGATTTTAAAATTTCAAATAGGACTTCTTTTATTATTTGATAATTGTATAAAATTGATAAATCGAATCTGTTTTCTTTTTTTTTTCATGACATTTCAAACTCGAAAGTTCGACGGATTCGATAAAACATATAAATATCATTTTAGCATTTCTCATCCACCTTTTCATTTGACATTTCGACTTGATTCGAAGCATGTAACTGGAGAACGTTAAAAATAATAATTTGGAATATCTTTTACATATACGATAAATTTGATAAAACGTATATACAAGCAGAAACAAGGTGTACGTATGAAAATGACTTAAATTCACATTGAAGTGAAAAATATTTGAATAGCAGTTTTTTTTTGTAAAGTCTTCAATCAACAATCCGGTAAGGTCTCGAGATTCGTAAATCGAGAAGGATTTGATCGGGCATAAATAATGCGATACAAGTTATTTAATCAAGAATGATCGCTGCACTCCAAACATCAAAGAATGCGATACAAGGCTTAAGGAGCAATAAAACGCAACTGATTTATTTCTAAAGGAATACTCTTGTATTTTTTTTAGAAAAAGTAGGCGGCATGTCGAATCGAGTGACGCGGCAGTGACTCGAGTTACGTATATATATACACGTTCGTAAAAATGCGTCTCAAAACTCGACATTTCTATACGTGTTGTAGGTTTGACGTGTACCGAGAAAAGCAATTATCGCAAGTTCGGAAGTATCGAGAGATGCAGAAGCGAGTCAGGCAGGCATCTTGCGTATTTGCGAAGCGCGCAGAAACGTACGCGGAAAATGTTGAGATCGCTTTTCACGATAAAGAATGTAACGTGTCATTTCATCACATTAAGTGCAAACGGGCAAAGTGCGTGTTACATTGCAGAATCGCGAATTACGTATATACATACGTTTGATATGGCCTTTATTTATTAATTATAAAGTATAAATTTATGCTTAAGTTCTATTGTGTAATCAATTTTGAAATACATATTGAAATACGTATTTTAAAATCTTAATGCGCATACAAGCGTTGGAGCCAAAAGTATGTCACCGTGCAAGACTGTATTAAAATACAAAATGGAATTTTAATTGCAAATAATAAATAATTACCATATTTAATGCTTTAGTTTTATTTATTGATAAATGCACCTATAAATAATTATAATCATTTTTTAATTTTTTTTTTTTTTTTTTTAATAAATTTTTCATTTTACTGGTTTTTTTTTTATAAAAATTACATTAATAAACACACTGGAGGAATTTAAGTAGTCAAAACATAATCTTTTTTGTTAAAATGCTTCAAGTATTAAAGATTTACAATACACGAAAAATTTGAATGTATATCATATCACCAGATTACTTTTACAGAATTTAATTTAAAAGATAAGAAGTAACAAAACAAGATTTTTGTTACTGGAGAGATTGTTGTACCGAAAAGATCATTACACTATAGATAGCTTCTTTTACTGAAAATATTTTTATCCTTTTTTTTTGTTTTTTGTTTTTGCTCTAATGCAAATGCTTATTTAATATTTCTGACTTAAACGTATCGGAGAAAGGCTGATTATATTTGAATTAAATTCATAAAAATTGTACATTTTCCAAGAACGTAATCATGGTATTGTTCATTTCCCGAGAAAATTTTTCGCGAAGTTCTTACGAGATTTTGATTATAATGCTATGAAACATTTTTTTGTGTGCTCCAAAGTAGCAGTAAAAAATGTAAATGTTCATCGATAATAATTTTCGTTTGTGATATTTCATTATGTTTACGCCATTACTGAATACACAGGAAAAAAGTAATGGTATCAACGAGAAGAATGGTTATGTCTACTGCAGTATGGCAGTATAACCCAAGAATAATTTTCGTCTGTAAATTATCATAAAATACAAATGTGATGGCCTAAACGTGAAAGTAAATATAAACAAATGCTGATGCATTTATATCATTTACAAAAACAATCAAAAGTTAAAAAAAAAAAAACATTAGCAGTTTTGAGTAACACAGAAAAGAGTATCGATATGTTTTAACAACGCAATCAATTTCCCATCAAATTCGTTAAAACTTATTAATCGCTGCTAAACCACTATTCCGTTAGCACCGGATAGTTTATCACGCAGTTTCGGGCCATCCCGATTGGAATTTGGCGCCCATCTGCGTCGATGAACGGCTCCATATCTATATAACCGAGCTACTCGAACAATGGATATGTACATATAGCTCCTGTCATGATCGCGCCTTTCGGCCTTTAAGCGCGACGTCGTGTTGCATCATACACGCAACGAAACTACCGTTTTCTTATTATCGCGAATTGACAGCCATTTCAGAATTTTCATGCGCCTGACACGGTGACGTAAAGGGAAATTACAGAACTGGCCGGGGGAACAATGTCGTCCGTTATCAGCCGCTTGGCGCGCTTGTATACGAGGAAAGGAAACGAGCCCACTGTATAGTACTCGCTTAGCTCGCTCGTCCATGTGCGTGTGCGACACACCGATATCGGCCTCCGGGTTTACGTTTTAACGCGCGCGTATATTCTGAGAGTCTACCGCATCCCCCACCCGCGAACCCCACAGACACGAACACACACACACACACACTCTTAAGCGGATGCATATACGTGTGTTTTTTACCGAGGCTGGCACTTAATGCACAGCTGAAACACACGGTACCGCTCTTATGTACAGTTCACCTGGTCGAGGCGTCGCGCCGGCGGTGTTTTGTCCGGCGAATTTTCACAATGTCGACGCAATTCTTGCAGAGTTCGCTCTTCCTGATAAGATAAGGTCTGTAAAAATGATTTAATCGCAGAAAGCTCATCGCGAGGCGCCAAACGCGCGAGATGGTCATGAATATAAAGAGTTTTGCCGCGATTGAAAATGGATATACTACGCGAGAATAATATTTACTGTTTTCACGAACTATATAGTCACTTAACGGGTTAAGGAAACGTCATCGGCTACATAGAGATAACATTCTAGAATTATCCGCTGGCTCTAAGACGACCATCCCATGGTCATCGATATAATCGTCGATGTATCCGAAATGTCGAGATTACCGCTTTTAATTGCTCCAATATACAATCTGTCTGAAAAGACCTATTCTACATTATCGACAGTATAAATACGTCATTCTACAGACATATATATCGCTATAGGAAAGGCGACATGAATCGACATCTATAGATAATATCGCATTTTTTTAATACGTGCTTGCATGCACGTGCACCCGAGATTCAAGTAGCTGTAGTTAATTAAGCGATGAAAAAGGAAAGGATTTTTGACGTAAGATTCGTTTATTACAATTTGCTTATATTATGAATGTAACTTTATAGAAGACGATACAGATGGCAGGAAAAGTCAGCCACGCATACGTCAGGTTATTTGCATACTGATTAAATCTTATATTTTTCAGAATGTTATTTATGGTCCTTGGAAAACATATTTGAACGTTTTCGATGTACGAAATTATAAACGAAAGAAAACATCATATGTTTAGAACAAAAATTAACTTTTTCTATAGATTGAAAGTCATTTAGGCAATGTATGCAGAACACACACACACACACACACACACACACACACACACACACACACACACACACACACACACACACACACGTGTATTTACCTAATATTTTGTAAACATGTTTCTTCGACTTCGGCAAAAAAAAAGTATAATCTTAAATCTCAGCTAGCAAAAACAGACTAAAAAAATATTTCTTTGTCATTTCAACACTGAAAACACGTTTATTTATATACATTTTTGGGCCTTTCTTATTCATTTCTAAAACACTTCTTAAATATATCCCGAAGATTTCACCAAAATAGTTCCACATAATCACCAGACAGCGGTTGAATAACAAATAGGCGCGCGATATTGTGCGTCAGAGTGATGTCGAACTTTGGCACAATTTTTCAAATTGTTGGGTCAGCATTTCCGTGATTTCTTTTTTTTGAATAATCGTTATTTATTACTTATTTCTGTTGAATTTAAAAAATAATTCTAAGGATTGAATTGGATATATTCTCAACCAGGCTGTCTAACCCAAAACCAAATCATTCTTCATTTATAAGGATGATGTAAAATAACTTAAAAATTACTCATGATATTGTTAATATGAAATTAACAAAAATGTTGCGTTTACGTGAACATGTATACCGTGGAATTTATCGTATGCGTTCTTATTCGCGTGATAATGAAATTTTGCATTGACATTTCTGTTACAAGTTGAATGGTATGAAGTTATACGTTTGAAAATGTTTTTGGAGCCAATTGCCAAAGATAATAAACTCAGAGGCCAATGTTAGAAAATGTCGATTTCCTCAAGTACAAAGTGTATAAATAGATTGAGAATGTCAACTTAAGGCAGAATGATGTGCATCAAAGCGATGCAGTTGTTTTTCCAAAAGTATAGATTACATATATTGCAAATTCTTTTGAATTGTTATTTCTTTCAACAAATAGATGTTATAATCGTCTCAATGGATATTCTATAGTCTAGGTTTTCGTAAAGAAATTAAGATATAAAAATAAAGAAAACAATGCTTCATAAAGTGGCATTATACTACAAAATTAAATAATTTAAAATCTATATATAATGAAAATAATTGTTTTGCATAATACTTTTAAAGAAAAGATCAAGAGATCTTTTAATCTTTACATATGTTCAGAAAAGGGCAGAAAACGAAGAAGATTTATCTGATGATTCTAGAAAAATGTTTAATAAAGTAAATTATAAAAGTACATATCATTTTTTTTTAAGCTGGTGAAAAGTTTGGTCTATATAAATTAAATTCGATAAGACTTTATAAAAAATATACTTAAACTTCAAATAAATTTATTTAAATTTAATAGTACAAACGTACATCCATAGTTGTGATATATATATAGTTATAAACCATTATATTACCCATGCTACTATACATAAAATTTTATACAGGTACATCAGGTAAATTTATTTTCAATCTCTGCCCTGAAATTGCAAGAACGCTTCTCCGAAAATGTATGCACACATTTTAATTTAATGAAATTTGCATAAAATTTAATTCAATGTACCCGAATCTGAACTTCAGTTACATTTTCGGCATTAGGCAGAATTTCGTGCAAATCTGTTCGCAAGTTCAAAAGTCATAGAAAAATTTTCGACACTTTTGAACAAAACATTTTAAAAGAGTGAAAAGTATCATACCTTTTTAGTTTTATTAGTTATTATTAATAATTAATAAAGTTGGAGATTGTTTTAAAGTATTAAAAGTAAAAATGATAGGTTACTTTGCGCAACGTTTCCTCATTAATTTAAATTTTCGTAAACCAGGAAATTGGGAATTTTGTTAGTATTAATCATTATTTTACAATCACCACAAATCTTCCTACGTGAGTAAGAATTGTTATCTAATTTGGCTTCCTCGTAGAGGAAGCTTAGTAATGATTGTATAATAATGATTATTAAATCTCTATATTTCTACCTTTCAATTTTACTAACAAATATCGCATTTCCTGTTCTCCGAGTTTTAAACTAATGAGGAAGCAATGTGCAAAGTGTCTACCAAACACACAAACGCAGATTTATACATTTACCTTAAATTAATCCATAAATAATTCTTCTACGCATTAATTCTGTAGATTTCAGCTTCCGTGTTTTTTTTTTTTCTGCCGACGCTGACGTTTTACAACAAAGCTATTTATCATTTATTTTGCAGGCACAGAATTTTGGCTTCTAGCAATTTTTCATATGGGCTCTAATCTTTGCTGATGGTGAATCATATCATGCACATGTTATCCTTGCCGCAACTGTACCGTCATCAGTACTATGTCAATGCTGGACTTCGAAGCGCAGATTGTTTTCTGGCATATTCTCCAAATCTTAACATCAACTGACTCACTGCTATTATGGCGTTTGCCCTCTGACACGTCTTCCGAGTAAAAACTCGTCGGATAACCCGACTTAAAAAGGTGTCACTTTCTCTACAACCCTTATACATTATAAGGAAAAAAACATTCGTACGTGACTTTCGGGTTGATTCTGCTTTATATAAATTCGGTTAATAGTGTCGGAAACCTGCTCTCGTATATCACGCAATGTCACATAAAGAGGGAAAAAATTGTCGTCTCTTATTTTTTATGCGACTGAAATTTTGTTTTTTTTTTTTTGCCTCCAGTATATATGAATTATTCAAGTGCAAAATGTTCTTCTTTACAACTGAAAGTGAATGTTTCCGTGGATTTTCCCGTATATAATTTCAACGGACTTGATCTACTTTTACTTTTTGGGATTAATAGGTTTTTGATGAATGCAAATTATTATCAGACCGAGTACGGTCAATACATTTGTTGCCATAAATACGTGTTACAATAAATTACAAAACAATTTGAAACCTTGCCTCAGCGGTTTGCCTTCTCCATTTTATTTGAATCAAGCAACATTTTATATAAGCGAATAGAATAAAAATATACGTTACTCTTTCATTTCACGCCTTATCGACGATATTATTTTCTACACAATACTTGTGCATTTCGTCGAACAAAAAACTATATTGCAGCCACTTGAAGCCTGTTTCTTGATATGGATGTTACGTCACATGCCGGCTTCATTGCCAAAAGTAGAACAGAACTTTTCCATGCTTACGTGTCCATTTCGAGTGCTTGTATATGATTCAATGAACTTTCTATTGGCGTCAGACTTCAATCGCTTATCAGTTAAATAAATTCAAGAATTGATAAATTCTGCGACGCACTGTGGGTTTCGATATTCATTTATAAAACCTATATGCAAGGTTCGTGCTCAAATGAACCCAATGATGGTTCAAAGTTGACATATATACATACATATATACATTTCGTGACGTAAGTTATATTAATTCGTGGTCAAAATGTTCGATTATTTTTTAAATTTATTATTTTAAGAGAAAAATAAAAATTTAAATGAGAACTTTCTTTTATGAACATGAAAACGGAAAAGAATTTATTATTATTTCTATTATTTTACCTGTAGAAACAAACCTAGTTTCATTTTTTTACCAAGTGCAAAACGCAAGTCTTAGTGTTTCTTGCTAATCTTACTTGCCAGGGAAAAGAAACAACGTGTAGACGAAGGCAGAGGTTAGTATGCGCAACAAGTCTGATGATTTCAGTGTATATCGTCAAAACGAAGACGCGAGTGAAACACATATAAAAGTATATAGTAATGCCTATAATATACAGTTAATTCACTACTAGATTTGTAATAAAACACTTCCTTATATTAATAGTCAAGAGGTTTATTGGCATATCATTCAGGCAAAGCAAAATTTTGTATATTTATGCATGAACCAAATTTCATCCAGTAACATTATGTCACCTCTACCGAGCATACTTGACATCAAACAGTAATGCAATACACGTGTAACAACTTCACGTTAAATCTTTCATTAACAACAACACAATTTCATTTTTTAATAACATTTCAATTATTTTCTCACTGAAAAGTTTACGTACTTGCATTTTAAATAATCATACCAGAGACCCTTAAATGTAAAAATTAAAATTTGAACTTGTTATAATATATCATTTATATGTGTCAAATGATTAGTGTTACTCGTACAACTTGTGATTAATTGTTTGATATAAGAATGAAGGCATATAACTATTAAAATATATAAATTCCAATCATTTTATTATGTATAATTAATATAAATCTTTACTATCTAAACCGATACGTAAAGACTACTATTGAAAACTACTCTCGTACTAATCACCTCCAATAGTAACGTCTGAATTTACAATGTAAACTAATATAATAGTACTCAGTAGTTACCCGTCTTTCAATATGGGTGAAATAATATTTTGCTATTCATACTGAAGAATTAATAAAAAAAAAAAAAAAAAAAAAACCAAGTAAAAAATCGAGGACATCATAGGGTATAAAAAATTAATAAAATTAAATTTGATAAAATAAGAAAACGATCATAAAAAGTGTAATGCTCCTTATTGGCAATATAATGATGTTTGTTGTGCCTTATCATCTGCGCACACATCATTAAGAAATGATCGCGTTTGTATACACATGAATGAAAAAAAATTTTTTTTCGTATACTAGTAGCATACAATCAAAATACTTTTCTCAGAAAATAAATAATAAGTACATAAGAATGAACATTATTTGAATAATTTTCGATGAAAGTTACAATATAATAATTATTGTACGTTTCTTATACTTATTAGCATTTTCTCAAAAACCGATAATGAGAATTTACTTTCAAATAGTTGTTTTTATGTTTAGTAATCGATGTTTAAAATTTTAATAATATTATATTCAACATTTGCATATGAATACACTCTGGAAAAAACGTAGAAAGTTCACGGACAGAACCCTTTAATATACAGGTCGACTTGTAAAAGCAGACATCCTCATGAATAATCCCACTATGGCGCATCGTGCTTTTAAAAAATTAGTTCATATTATTCTAAAATGGACGCATTTTTAAGAATGTACAAATCACGCGTTTATTTTCATTTTCTTGATATTAAAACCTAGTAGTGTAATGGCAGTAAACTTCGTCGTAATATGACATACTCATTTTCACGTTTCACGAATTTTATGTTTAAATGTATCAAATATACTGATATTTGTAGAAAGATGTTATTTTTTCCCCACATCAGTTAAGGGCGTAAAATTATTTAAACAATATTGTTATACGTTTTTTTGTTTTCATTTTTTTTTAAGACTATATGCGAATATTTTACTTAGTGTTGTTAACTAATCAATTTCAAGTTTACAAGTGTTGCTGAGTTTCGGTTTGTCAATGAGATTCTATAGTAGCATACCTTATTTTTCAGGTAATTTATTAGACCAACATGAGAACATTTTTTTAGAGTTTTTAGGTAAACTAAAAAGACTAGATTTTATTATTCGTTCATTTATTTTATGAACTGTTATAATGAATTAAAACTACAACCCTGCGAACGAAAACATTAAGTTATATCAAAATTATATTATCATTGTTACTTGTGACATCAATGTGACATTGACTGGTTATATTTTAAAGAAGTTTTAAACTGTAAGTGTTTAATTCGTCATTTTACTCTGACTTATACATGAAATGCCTGGACACTACTTTCAACTAGTCGAGTCAACCTTGCTACATTCTCGCGAAAGTGCATATTTCTATAATTTTAATACCATTGCATTTCTTTATAATTAATTATTTATCATTATTATTTAAAAAAATGCATGCTATATTAATAGCAAGAGATGAAAATTTCCAAAATACTCGCAATAAAATTATTTTTATAGACATTTCTTGACAGACAAACAATCAATATTTTCTTTCCCTGAAATCTTAACTTATCTGGAAGTATGATATTGATTTAAGACAAGAAAAAATGAAACGAAGGTGCACATGTCATGAAAATGATAATTTGTACGAAAAAAATTTATACGTTCAATCGGTAAATTGTCTCTTGTATTCAATGAATTTATAATAGTTCACGTGACTATTTTACAAAATGTCGAATAAAAAGGTTCTACATATGATCAATTTTTCTCCGTCGAGTATAACCTTTCAATTTAACTTCCTGGGTAATTAAAATGAATTTTTGTGTCTTGTAGATGATAATGTTGAATGGAAAAGACTGGGTGTAGTAAAAAACTCATAACTAATTATTTTTCATACAAAAATAACAAAATTAAAAACTTTATGTCAAAACGTCAAATCAGTTTAATATCATGTAATTCGGTATTACATTTGTATAAATTATGTATCGTTAAGTGTCAAATGACAATTGTGCAACTTTTGTAAAGTAGCTATATATTTATCATTTTAATCTCCATTTCAAAAAACAGCAATACAAGGATTAAAAACCTTAGGACACGATAAAAAATGTTGCATGCATCAAGTCTACGAATGCATTTACACCAACAGTCAGTAAATAATAATCTCCTTTAAAGTTTTATTGACGCTAGATGTTATTTTGATGTCGGTTGCGGAAAAACATGTAATTCATTCCTTGGTAAAATTTTTTATGCATTTCAAAATTGCACGTCGTATTTAAATAAAACAATCATTCGTCAAAGATTAAAAAATCTTCGTTCCTACTGTC
The DNA here is from genome assembly GCA_030522945.1 of Trichopria nigra. Taxonomy (NCBI): domain Eukaryota; kingdom Metazoa; phylum Arthropoda; class Insecta; order Hymenoptera; family Diapriidae; genus Trichopria; species Trichopria nigra. The sequence goes on from JAPYZR010002601.1 coordinate 14,553, forward strand.
TGTGCATCCGGGCCCGTCAGGGAAAGTGAATGCATCTTGCTATACGAACCAAAAGAAGAGTCATCGGCAAAACAGGATTACGAATTTCGATAAGATTTGCAGCGCACGAAGAAAACCAACAATAACAATCGATAATTCCGCGACGAGGGGACGTGCAATTACGGCGCCCACGCAGATGTTTGCAATCGTTGGAAGATCGGCAAAGATTGTCGCGGCTCTTTCAGCCGGTCACAACTCGAGCCGAGCCATCCGTGAAAGCTGTCTTCTAAAGGAAATTGACGTTATCGGGCCCGATCCTTTAAACATTGTTCCTGAAACCCATCGGCTTAATTTCGCAGCGAAATTATATTATATATATACGTATACGAACCGTCTACTTCCACTTTATGCCCGAGTGTTCAAGCATGTTACTACGTTGTGTTACATGTTTGCGCAAATTTTCTTGTTTAAATATAATTATTAATCCTCAATTAACGGTCTCCTCTCCGTTTAAGTTTATGAAGTCCTTTTTAGAAAATTCTTGAATAATTTTAAAATATTCTTGGATTACAAATTCTGCTGTTTCATAGGTTCAAACAGGACGTATCCCCTTATTCATAAAGAATAGCTTTTAATTTAAGGTCAAAAGAAGAGACGAGACAGTGGATTTTTCTATGTAAGGTTAGTTTCTCTTTTTCTACCTAAAATATTTTGAATATTTTAATGTTAAAGAGTAAAATAGTTAAAATAATATTTTACTCGCCATATAACTGCGTATTTTTACATTAAATCAATCTTTGGTTCGACTGTACATACACTACTGCAAATTGAGAAAAAGTATATACATATCCGGATTATTTTCTGCCTCAAGCTTGCATGGGACCATTGACTTCTGATATTTGTACTGTACATTCTTTTCGCGATGATTAACAGTAATATAATTTTATATTTACTTCGCTTAAATATGTTCGTTAAAAATAAGGTGCCTGGAGACTCAAATATGAGATTACTTTATCGTCCGTAATTTCGTGGCACATCACAATTATCGTATGCCATTCATTATTTCGATCAATTTGCTTGAATAGGAATTTTTAGTTTTTGACACTACCAGGTACTTTAAAAGACCGGTATATCTCTAAAAGAAATCATTTTTTCTTTTTGCAAAATGAGAATTGAGATAGATTAATCACGTCCGAGATTATTAAGTTGCACTTTTATTTCGCTTCCGCAAAATGTATAATAATACGATAATATTAATTTCGACATATATATATATATATATATATATATATATATGTATTAAAAAGTTTATTCAACTGGAAAGGTCATTAACTGAAATGAGTGCAACGCATGTAAATTTACATGGAAAATATTTGAAAGTGCACCCGTTATCTTAATTTCAATCTATTACCATATCCTCCATATATCCAACAATTAATATATCACTCATATAATTTTTAGAATTATGTAAATATTTATTTCCTTGATTTTTAATAAAACGTTGACGCCGTTTTGAAGAGGTTTAATGATTGATAACAATAAAATATTTCCACACTTGGTAAAATTCATACCAAAATCATGTAAACAAGTACACAACGAATCTTGATAATTTCATTATAAATTTTCGTTACCCTTTATTGAAATATATTTTCGGCAATAAATGCCAAATTTTTTAATTCGCGTCATCGAAGTATAACTTTAATTTACTTTATGAAATTAATTTTGAAAAAACGTAGAAGTAAATCCCCGCACGGAAAAATATATATGCGAGAAATATATGTGATTTTATAAGTGACATATATTTAAAATATATGTTACATATATCCGAATATAATTAAAATA
>JAPYZR010002602.1:0-32830 GCA_030522945.1 Trichopria nigra
TGGAGATTTTATGAAAAAAGTAGGTGTCATTTTTTTTTTTCGGATGACCAAATTCAATACTTCGATCCCAACCTTTGGTTACGGGTCGAAGTAATATTCATTATACATTATTTTCAATATAAATGCAATAATAGTAAGACGAAACGTTCTATCGAATTTATGAAAAAATTCTTGAATTAAAACAATTCATTTTCATGCAAAATGAATAACACCGCATTTCCTTCTTCGCAGCCATAATAATAAATAAGAATGCTATTTACGTATTTCTCTTCTCGTTCGAATTGTAGACGTGCGAATTTCACGTAGTAATAACACGACAAGTTACCGCGCCCATAGGATCACTTTCCGTTCCTGATCCCTGAAGGTTTAAACAGTTTCGCTGATACAGTGACTCCATTGCTTTGAATTTCTCCTGTTACGTATGAAATCTTGACGTGCACGCAATCGAGACGTAACATTAATTCACTTTAAATTAAGCTCGCTGCAAGTCGTTTCCAACGAGTATTTTCGTCTACGTTTCATCCATTATACTAGATATGAAATAAATGAAATATGTTGTGGAAATATCAATGAATTATACGGGCTATCTTTTGTCACAAGTATGTAAATATACATTGTAGTATGCAGATGAATTGAGTTTTCCGGATATACGACCTTTTTAATGCAAATATCAAGATGAAACTCTGAAATAGCAAATCCCGGATAATGGCGATGCGAAAATTTCGTACAAATGAATATATATATATGTATATAGATTAAATGATCCATGCATACTTTATATACTTTATATTTCGGATTCATGTTTTTTTTTTACTTTATGTTTTACAATACAATGCATCCCTGTATATATATGCGAAAGTCAACCATGAAAAAATATAGTATAATATATAGAGACGTATTATTTAGCTGAACAAATTATACGTGTTTTTACAATGTTTTATAATTTCCTAAACAATTATCAAATTGTTGACGTTAATACAGTTTATTTTTATATAGAAATATAGTAAGATCGTCAAATATACAATTCCATATTTGACTTGGCCAGTTTTCCTTGAAATTAGTTGAGATGGCTTCTAGACAATATAGTCCTGTGCACTTAAAAAAAAAAGCAATAAATTTTTGTATACAATTACCATAATTTTGAAATAATGTCTTATAATCAGCTTTATAAATATATATAATATAACCCTTGAAATATTACAAGTAATACATGATTTTGTATGTAATGTCTTAATGATTACCGATTGATACGCAGACAGTCCATGAATTGCAGGAGAGTCAGATTGACCCTTAAAAATGATCAGTCATGATTAATTGATGTATCAATGGGACATTCACATGTATTAAATTTTGTCCCCTTGACACGCGTGCGTCCATCGACGATCGAGTAGGTCGAAGGAAGGCGCGTATACGTTATCGACTGACGTGTCGTGCGTGCATTTTCCATGATTCGCGTTCGCGTCACGTGCCCGACGGAACGTGCAACGGACTCGTGTGTCCGCTTGCTGCCGATCTGTAGGGAACCATGTAACGAGCCTATGCCTTTGTCCAATATTCTCGACGTCCTACTGAGCAACCGGGTTACACGTTGCATTAACCCTTGCGGATATACAGGTATGCTAATTCATTTAGTGAAGATATAATATATCTAAATTTGAGCTACGAGCAATATCGACCGCAATGAGAAAAGACACAAGGGAGGACGTAACCTTCATTACATTATTTATAGAAATAATGTTTTGTTATAATAGGCCTATTTCGAAAAGACTGGCCAACGTTTACTTATACTGAGCTTTTGACCATTAAGGGCTAGTTTAATTAATGGCAAATCAGCGCATCGAATTGTGAATAAGATAATAATTAATCAAGGATATACCGTATCATTGAATGTCATTTATGACGCAGAAAAGGGATGAAATTAGATCTCGTCTACTTTATATTGCAAAATTATTATTTTTATTATTAATTATCAGTATATATATATATATGGAAATTTGTTGATTAAAAACAAAACGAATTTTCTATAGCGTAATTAAGAAAAAAATGTCACACATAATGATTTTCGAAATTATGCGATTATGCATATCCTGACATAAGACCATATTATTCCTCACTTATATATACACTCATTTCAAAAATGCACCAAATATAAAAATGAACTACAACCGTACATCTTTGTTTTTTCTCTTCGTCTATTTTAAGCCCGCGGACGTACCATGTCGTAGAAAGTCGTATATATATTTAAATGAATAAAATTGGTTGTCGAAATTTAGAGGATGCATGGAAAAAAAGTATTGTTGGGAAAACCATGCTATAGTTAAAACAACTATGCTCCTATGGCTGACATGACAATTTCTACGATTGGTACCATAATATGGTTGCTCTAATAATACTTCTTTTTCGGCGTAGAATAAAATACCCAATCAATTACGACAAATTAAGCCAAATGTGTTGTTATTTATTCTGAATCTCAAATTATGAGCGTTTGAGTGCGACATTTTTTATTGCTGTTTTTGACATTCTTGTCCACGGACAAACCAATTTGATACATTAATTACATTGAGAACCTAATGTATAATATATATTTAATTAATGATGAAATGGATCGGTTGTAGGTAAGATGAACTGGTTGGCAATAAGGCAACCTTTTTTTAGAATTGATTTATTTTTTTATTTTTGTTTTTTTTTTTTTTTGTTTATAGAAAGATTACTCATTACGCAGTAAAAAACTATCTCTATCGCGTTTGTTTAAATACAGGGAGTCTTTCCTTAGTAGAAAATAAGACCAGCTTATGACCATTTTTTCTGGACTGCTTACTTTTACATAGAGGCCAGAAAAATAAATATATTGGGGCTAATATTTGGGCTGAAATTGGTGTCACTTTCTACTAGAGTTTTTGAGTTAAAAAAAAAAAGAATTAAAAGCGAAATGTCCTTTTTGCATTTTTCGATCTAATGCATATTGGCAGGGTATTCATATGAAATTTCAGAGTATAAGAATTTTAGTATATAAGAAGAGCAACCGATTTTACATAAAAAATGTTATGAAAATTATTTGACCGTGATATTGAAATAATAGATCTCGCCGCATGTCTACGTAAAATTCGAAAAACGCTACAATCTAAATAAACTTGTTTTTGTCCCTAGATCGATTTTAATCACATTCATGAATTTTTAGAATAAGTCAAAATCAGATTAAAAAAAAAAAGCTTTTTTATTTCATCTACCCTTTTTCATTATTTCTGGTATGCTGATTAATGATATCATTTTTTTTAAAACTTTCTATTATTTTCATAACTTTTTTTATTTATCATCCATTAATATTATACGTTTATTAAGTGCTTTTTTAAATACTCATTAAATGACACTTGCTACTTTCAAAATCACCGTATAAAAATGTGCCATATAAAATAAAAGACGCGTTGAAAAATAAAAATATAAATGAATCTAATGAAAATGTTTTTTGATCTAAGTTTAACAGTTTGTTGGCATTTTACCGATTAATGCATCGTTCGTTAAACAGAAGTATCGTTGCGTGCGTCTGGGCAAATTGGATTCTGCTTTGCGCGTAACAAGATCTGCGGGCTTGGCAGTTCTTGTTCCCGTTTCAAGTTTCTTTCTTTCATTGTCGCCACACAAAGCTTTACGCTTTCTCCTCTTGCCGTTTATCGTTCAACTTTTATTTATACAATTGAAGTTCTGCAATTTAATATTTATATTCCAGTAATGTAAGTTGATCGACATTTATTAGGGATATTTATAAGGATAATTTTTACAAAGACGAATGGTTAGCAGTTGCGTAAATCACATCTTCAACTTTTAAAAGGCATTTATTTGTCGAAAACTGTTAACTTGGATTTATTAATGATAATAATAATACTTATAGATATTTATTAATTTTTCATGATATTTTTCAGTAATGCAATTAATAATAAAAGTTACTAGTATCCATGTACTCATTTATGATCATTCATCAGTTTATCAGTTTATTAAAATGATCGTACGTATTTCATTCTTTATAAACACATATAAGATCCCATCATGTAAGATGTTCATATACAGATATGAATACATATCACATATATGTTTTTATTATATTATTATTATAATAAGATGTTTTCTTCATTTACAAAAAGCTGGATCATATACGTAATAAGTATAAGTCAATTGTCTACTCTTATATAAATAATTCATAGAACGACATATATATGTATTTTTCGAGCATGAATCTTCTAATTGTCGCATAAATTTGTACTAAAAATGTATCTTTAACTATACGGAGCATTAAAGCCGATCTTAATAAATATTCCAAGTCTATATTCAAAGTATATTGCATAGCATTTATAAATATATGTCAGTCTTGTCTATTTGACCCAATTGCACAAAAACCAGAAAAATTTTATTTGCCTACGCGATAATTAAACAAAAATTTATAATATTATATAGTTTTTTTTTTAAAGGCTAGAATATATATTGTAAATAAGGAATTTTCTTTATTTAATTATTATTTATTTTTTTTGTAATGTAAATATAAGAACATTACTAGTAGTGCTCGTAACAATCTGTAAGTGGATTTAATAACATTTCTATGAAACGAACTGTTAATTTCGCTAAAATGCTCACACTTCCCCACTTATAATTTCTATTTCAAGGCATATCTTTTGTGAAAATATATCAGGAAATTTTGTTTTTCTATTCTAATATATAAACCTTATTGTATATATACTAACACAGTTACCATATACAAATTGTTTTAAACGGAAATTGATTGTTCAAGCAACGAGCCTATTCATGCTTTAAGTATATTATTTATTAAAACTCCTCATCGTTCAAGTAGTCTATTGAGAATTGAGTAATATTAATGACTTTTATTAATGGATTCGATGAAAAACGCTTCGGTATTCCGGCGCACAAGAAATGACTTGGCCATCCGAATTTGCCAAGGGTAATTGCAACAAAGAAAGTACTGGATTTCTGCCTTTGATTTATTATCGAAGAAAAAGCGACTAGGGAAAGGGGAGCGAAGCCAGGACCGTCGTTCGAGGATAGGAATATAGCGGGTTCGCGCCCTCGTCTTCCGATCCGATAATCATTATTTAGAGAAGTATTATTCGAATGAACGAGCATGATATGCCGTGTTTGGCGTGCAACGACCTCATGCCAGATTTTGCTCGCTTTGATTGATGATATCGATCTGAATTAACAATCAAACGCGAGTTCATGTTGTTAGATCCGGCAGGGCACGCGTCCCAGAATATTTGTTGGCGTATAGGCCATCTAGTTTTGCCCTGATGATCACGCGCAGTCAATTAATTTGCGTATAGAACTTAGGCGAATACTAATGAATCATTCCTTATAACCATTAGTCAATTTTCGAAATCATGTTTTCGAGTGGTGATTGTAGCTTGGTCCTATACAAATTGTTTTAATTTGTCTATTCTTGGTCCACTATTCATGATCATGTGTTTGTAGAGAATCAATTAATGAATTTGAGCTGCAAAAATAACAGTCTTGTTATTTATACAATCCCTTTCAATTGATCGGCTATATTTTTGTAAAGCTGACCAAAGTACTCGAGAAAATTAATTACTTTAAAATGTTGTGGGGCCCTTCTTCGGGTGGCTGTTATTACTTATTTAAAGGCATGAAGAATTAATGTAAGGCTGGTAGTATAAATAATATTTTCTAAGTATCATTAAAACATAATGGCAATATGAGGACATAGAAAATTGTTTCGCAAGGTTTATATAGCCAGATTTGATCGATCAGACAGGCTGTAAATGATTGCTTGAATCATTTACGTTTTTTATTTCGCTAGGCCTGAATTGGTCGTTGATCATGAATATTTTCTTTCTAACAACTCACTATTACTATTATACGAGAACAGAATCTACTGCAGAATTTAGGAAATACGAACTAATTTCTCCTTGCGTTTGATTTCAGCTTGCTTGTTTTCTTTGCCCTAAACTTTCAGTCCGGCTATTTGCAGAATTTCTGGCTGTATAGTGCTCAATTGTTTCGAACTTCTAACATTAGCTGAACTTGATAATTATGCATGGTTTTCCAATTTGTTCTTAGAATTTAAATTGATTCGTCATCTGATTAACGTATATAGAAGGGTAAGAATAACAGTAATACATCTATATATATATATATATATATATGAAATGCACATATCTGACCCGCGAATAAGATTTTAATGCACAATTACGTGATATTTATAGGTCTTCCTAGTCACTAGAAACGAGGTCGAAATTAATTCTTCCCTAAAGCAGGCAGAGGAAGCGATAATTTCCATGACTATGAAATAGTTGCGCCCATACTTTTGCTTAAACATATACCGGTCTCTACCAGGAAGGAGGAAATGCTTATTGCGCAGACTGAGTCATGGCCTTGCTCCTTCTCTTCGGTACGTACGGGAACATTGCTCGGTGCACGGTCTTACAGGCTGATGAACAATACTAGCGAATATTTATTAAAAATCAAGGAGAATCATAGGCACGAGATGTCATACTACGATAAAGGTATATAGATGAGCAATGTCCTAAGTCTAAGCTATTTTTTTTTACGACAAGCACGATCGGAAAATTCGCCCGAGGTTTCTATTTGAGTCAAAGGGATGCAATGTTGCTGTGAAATCCGGCGGAGTAATTCAATTTGGTCGGTAGAAGGCGGCGCGGCAATGCTAGTGTAGTTCATAGCAGAAAACGAAGGAAACGAGGTAGATAAGAAGTAAAAGAGGTTAAAAGGAAAAAAGGTCTCCAGACTTGGGAAGATCGGCACTACGCCGATGCGAAGAGGCAAGTAAGAGGATACAGCTTATCGATCGCTAAAATAGTGTTTGTCTTCAAGACGCACATGGCGCGAATTTTTTATTTGAAAACTTTGACTGAATGTTACGGCTGAAGGTTCGTTAACTGCCCTCTGATGCTTGAAGCTCTTATACTTTTTGCACGATAGTGTTTTCTTTATTCCTGATTTCATAGAAGTTTACTTAGAAGTTCTAGAAAAATAATCTTGAAAGAAAGAATCTTATAAAAATAATAGTTAATATATAATTTGTTATTTCAAAATAGATGTTTCCTTAGGTGCTGAATTAAAAAATGAAATAAAAATCAGCATACTTCACGAGTAATGTTTATTTCGCATTGTATTTTTGACCCTTTTTAACATTTTCAAAACATTTTCAAAACATTTTCAAAGCTTCTCCTTCATACCGCAACCGCAAGGCTAGATCGAATTTAGCTGCATAGATAGGTGCAGGTCGACACGAGTAGGTAAAATAACAAAATTATGAATAATAAAACGTACATTTTACCAAAATTACAATATCAGTCAATTTCGAAATAATTTCTTATATTATTAATAGTTGATTTTCGCATATATGGGTGCAGTGCGTCCTGATACGTATGGGCATTTTATCCGGAGAATCTGGATCTTAAAGAATTGGAGGTATCTCGACTTATGATTGGTCACTTTTAAAAAACCATATTTTATTCGGTACACAACACCCAGATAATATTTAAAGTACTCGCCGCAATAAACTATTATTTAGTTATAATTAGTATAATTTCATATATAAACGATTATGACTCCATCTGAGCGGTTGTCCTTCACTTTGTTGTATTTGCTATGTATGAAAAATCATTATGTTTTTGAATTTGCATAATTCCTTCTTGTATGTAACAATTTGTCATCGTTACTTTAATCAGATTAATTGCTGTGGGCATTGTTTAACTAATCGACATGTTTGTCAGCACATTATTCATGGTAACTGTAGTCTCATTAATTGTCAAATGCATGGATGTACATATATACCCCGGAATATCGCACTTATCAACATATGCGCATCAATTTAATAACATAATTTAATAATATGATAACAAATTTAATGCTTTTATGTAGTATAGAATAATATTTCAAATTAAACTGCCCTCATTAGCGAAATCAGTGTTTGCTAAATTTCATTATTGCAATAGCGGTAAATCGGGAATCTAATGATTTAATGTCTATTAAAATTATTTATATGCAATTTTCGCATGATACGATTTACTACGTCATGCACAATTGATGTATGCATACATATTTAAAGATTCATTTTGGATTCAGATAATAACTTCATAGTATGACATTTCTTTTTATTTTTTTTTTCTAACGGGTATGTATAATTTACAGAATTGTGCATTGACCGTATTGCGCGAGCATTAATTTCTTCATACATACTATATTACCAGAGATATATGCCTCCGATGGCGACTGCTTGATTATTGATGATTACCATACGCGCGGCCCACATTCTTCTTTCAATCACTTTCTCTTAATGAGTGGAATTGAGCTGATGCATTTTCGTTAACTGTAATTGTTTCATGTATTATTTCCGTGACGATTAGCGGTGTGTTGATTTGAGGTCATCGAATACAAATTATATGCGGATTGCATTCATTTTTAGATCTTTGATTTGAAGGTTTATTTTAAATAATTAGTTTTAATAATTTTGTAATTTCAATATATATATTGTAGTTTATGCACACATTATATCTATAAATATATAATGATTCGTATAACATTTTAAACTTTATGAATCCATATCTAAAGCTGAAATATTTAAATTGTTACAAGTTTGAAAAAATAAAACTCTACTTGTAAAACTATTAATAAGCATATCCAAAAACGTACTCAGAAAATGTATGCATAAAAAATGTCGGACAACTTCCCAGACGATTTTTCTTTAACGAATGAAGTACACGCCGTATTTTTATAAGCTGAAATGAAGAATTGAATATTTCAGTTGAAACCCAGCGACAAATGGAGAAATTTAATATCAAAATGCAAAAGTTTTATTAGGATATTCAGGGAACGTATTATAAAAAAAGTACGAAGAAGATTGAACATCACTTTTGTCTACCCGGAAACTCATTTCGGATGCTTACGGCATAATAGCACATTTTGAAGGGCACACTCGCCGATTTTCCCGACGGAGCTTATGAAAATACTATATCTACCGTTCTTTCTAATATAGAAACATACTAGGGGCACATATACAGCGCCATCTCTTCTTTCTTTGTCCTTTCGCTTTTCTTTTCCTAATATTCAGAGTGAAACAAGGAAGACTGTCTCGTACGTTGGCCATTGTTCACGAAATAGTATTCTGGGTATTGTAGCGCTCGCCTCTACGATACGTATCCCAGTTTTCACGAATGCGGAAAGTCGAAAAAAGTTTGAAAAAAGCCCGGCGAGGTGAAAAGAAGAAGCTTATTACGCTCGGATCCTGTTGCTGCTTCTGGGCTTGTACACGGCTTGGTGTAGGGCAATCTCAATTCAGTGATCTGAACACCGCTAAGAATTAACATTTTCCCAATTCCGGTTAATGGGCAGACCTATCAATATATATATACTCCTTTGCTTATAGGATCGTAGAGTATCGGCTGCCGAAGCTCATTTCCTTGTTGGCCTCTCCTATACTCTCAGTGCAGGAATATTTCCCCAGTCGCGGTTATATGAGCATGGTCCCGAGCATAATAGTTAAAGTTAGCTGTTTAAACGAGGCATCTATTCAAGCGTCCAATCAACGAGCATCGCCCAAGTTACGCTCGAAAGATACTGCATTTGCATAGATACTGCGATACGATAGAGAGCTTTCACACGCCCTCGAAATTAGATTGTTATTTTCTTCACATGTATTCTGAGCGGTATGCGCATGCTCGACTGACAACCTGAACTGCATTCGGGACGGGAAATTGTACACTTTTCCTCGATTCTGTCCGCCAAGACGCACGAATTTCGCAGGTGCCGCCAGGTGTACCTGAAGCACTTTGGGGACCCATATATGCCCTCAAAGGGGGTGTCGGTAATGGACGTCTGCAAATTTATGTCGATTTCCGAATCACCCTTCACTGTGCATTCGAATTAGTCAGGGGTTTCGAACCCCTCATCGCGTGGAACAATGTTTGCTTCGCAAAGTTGGCTGCATGTCCTTTCAAGCGTCCATTTATGTGCTCTGTTTATAAACAGAGCTATATATCATGGCATTAATGCGATGCATTGTATCGGGCATATACTGTTTCTACAAAATCGTTTAGTCTATGCAGTTTTCGCATGTCACAAATAATGGCTTGTGTACACATTACTTACGTGCCCGATCTATTAAATAAATAAATATTAATTAAAAATGGCCCCGGTCTGTCAGATTATAAGTAGAAGCAATATACAGGGGATCTTATCAGTTTTTCTTCCTATTTCGAGCCGTATATTAACAGGTGTAAGTAAGTCATACAATGCATTTCTGTAAGAGGATCAGTAGAATGTGAATAGATAAACCTGCAGCGTTCAACATTTGTAATGAACGCGGAGCGGTAAATTTGTATGAGATTATTTGTCGGATGTAAAGTCGGCTAATATTTTCTGTACAGTAGACTTTTATAAAAAAGTTTATCCAAAGGGAAACGTATTTTGCAAAGTACAATAATTATTACTGGGATACTTTGTAGTTTTTATTTTGTAACAAAATAAATGCCATTAAAATATATACACATCTATTTCTGTGCTCTTTAATTAGCATTTGTAATTATTTTTAATTCACTTTCATTTATCTCGGTTATTCTCTTTTATCGCTACCATATACGATTACACACATGTACACGTGCATAAATAAATATATATATACACACAAGGATTTTGTATATATTTATACTTGTAATATTTATCTATATACATCTGCATACGTAACTAAATTGATTAGTATTACATGCAATTAAATTGTAAAGAACTGGTATATATTATTTCGTAATTATAAGTATTTTTCGTTTTTTTTAAGCTCATATTTTCCACTAATGATGTACAGTGTACTGCATTGTAATACTATACATCCTTTTAAGGAATGTAATTTCGTTGCTTCCTCATTAAAATACTTTTTAGGTTGAATTAACCAACATATTTTGCTTTATTTAATGTTCAGTTTTACATATTTTAATATAGTAATTTTCTTTGTATCTCCTGGCCATATAGATTTAGACTAGATATGGTGTGTTTTAACATTTTACGTAGCAACGAATATTGTGGCCAAAGGATATTCTTTGCAGATTCTGATGAAAGCGAAGAAACTGAAAAACATCATGGAAAATACGGTATAAACGCAACACAATTATTAGAATCTATTATAATAAAAATCTTCATGTATAATTTCGAATTAATAAATCTTGATTATATATTTATATATGAAACATTATTTTATTATTTTATTATTTTATTTATTATTTATATTTTTATTTATATATTATTGTTTTTATTATTATTCCATATAAAAAAAAAAAAAAAAAAAAAAAATACATGTCAATTTTCTAAAAAAAATTTGATCTACTGAATCATTTAACAATGCTTTCCTCTTCACATATTTTTCAAAATAATCATGAAATGGAAAGAAATAATATTGAAAATCAATATTGTAAATATTTATGTACACCATTATTTTAAGATGTCGTTTATCAGTGGATAAGGATCGTTATATTTTAATGAAACCAGTCATTCTTCAATTTTTGTTGAATCTGTTCGATTACGTGTTTTAGAACATTATATCAATAGTCGAACGTGTAATCAAATATGTTTCGAAATTTCGTATTTGCAAAAATATTTTTCTGTATGATTATAATTATTTGATAATAATACATATTAACAAAACGTTAAAATATGACACAAATGACCTCCACTCTTCTTGGTAATTCCTTTTAATAGAATTTTTGAATATCAGCTCAGTTGGTCACGTAGATTTGGCTGATATATTCGATAGCAGAAAATAGTATTGTAAAATTTAAATTCATCCAAGTCAATTCAATAGAATAGAATCTCAATTCTATTCGGATATGATATGAGGCACGTTTTCCTTTCATCTTTTCATTTATAAAGATGAATCAATATAATTCCATTTTAACAAAACGAACATACAATAAGTCTAACTTTACAAATGAAGATCAGTTAATTGCACGTAATTATAAAAATTACACGTTTGTGAATTGTTGGGGGCCATAAAGAATACTACTACAATAGCCGCAGGAAGCTATTTTTCCATTAGTACCACTTTGTGTGAAAATAGCGCATGCACATGTTTGCATTTTTAGAATTATAAACATGACAATACCGGGTATAAACCTGCCGAGAGAGAATACGCGGCAACGCACAGCTCGATAACGCTCCGATCTTTTTGTCCTTTTCGCAAACGAATTACTCGCAGATAGGGATGACAGATAGGCGGAATTAAAAATCACTCCAGGCAAAACTGATTTAATTAACGTCGCATCGTTACTCCCTTTGAAGTGATTAATTTTCAGATTGCAAGTATTCGGCGACAGAAAAAAGTACCTCCATTTTCAATACGTGTTAACTTCGGTTCGTTGGGTTAAGCCCGTAAAGGGTTTGATTCCCATTTCTCTATAACAAGAAAATTCTCTGTGAAGCTTAATATATATATCACACGGTGATACAGTATCGTCGGCTGCGGGCGGTGGACATCATTTTCGTTAGATATTTTCTCCGTTGGACAGAAGAGAAATTACGACTTTCTTTTCCCGTCGGTAGATGAAAGACGATAAGGGTCTTCCGCCCATGAGTCGTTCCCTTTATCATCATCAAATGGCGTTACTAGCGTGATAGCATCGACATTTTGAGCGACATTGTCCGATAGCAAGTCAATGTATCATTGGCTTCTTTGTATATACCCGTTTCAGGAATTACGGGCTATAAGCAAGGCATGTTCGGACAACGTGTTGTTTCAACGAGCTAACTTTATTGATTGTCAAGTTCTGTCTGCGGTAAGTAATTTTTTTAGATGAAACCCCCATGTCTTATAGATGAAACCCCCATGTCTTATAGATTAAAAAAAAAAAAAAAATAACTTCGCATTAAATATAATTACATAAAAATGTAGTATTTCTGATATTATATTTTTGTTTAAATAAGTTAATAATTATATTTTAAATTGGTACGATTCTAAAAGTTTATGTAATACTTGGGTTTCACTTTGAAGTCAACATTAAAATATTTCTGGAAAATAATAGGATCAGTGACTTGGGTAAACCTTCGGAGAGACTATTTCCCTCGAAAAAAATTGTAACTAGGCTTTTTGATGACCTGATTATGAAAATGATTTATCATTATACATAAATGTTTTTTTATAAGATATAACTTAATAAGAATTTGGAGCTTTAAGTGTTAATGAAATGTTCTTAAAGTGAAGATAATGAAGTTATAATTAAACGAGGAAGACAATGGCGGCACGAAATGGTATTATAGAGATTAAAAT
The DNA here is from genome assembly GCA_030522945.1 of Trichopria nigra. Taxonomy (NCBI): domain Eukaryota; kingdom Metazoa; phylum Arthropoda; class Insecta; order Hymenoptera; family Diapriidae; genus Trichopria; species Trichopria nigra. The sequence goes on from JAPYZR010002602.1 coordinate 13,292, forward strand.
GTGCAGATTTGAATATAAATTGTACTTAACCTAAAAATGTGGAAACTGATAGTAAGATACTTGTATGAGGCGATTGTTTTTGCCCGCACAATATTCGGTCACGATATTCGGAGAAACATACGCCCGTACGTGTCTAGTGCACCACAAGGTCTTGCCCGTTATCGGCAGTTAGCATGGTACTTCATGCGATGTGAACCGAATTGTTCCCAAGTTACACCAGCGAACGTGACTCGAACGGGTCCTGAATTCGTGGACTTTGCTGTATCCGCCATTGGATCTAAGCACATAGTTCGGCGGTTTATGCTTGCAAAACCGTAAGTGCATTTTTTTTATTGTAACAAAGACTATTGTTCAAATTATATACATCCGCATTATATACATAGAATATTTACAACCACTGTGATGTAAATAGGGGTTAACCTCTGAAGAAATGTTTTTTGAGTGAAAATCTGCGAACTATATTTAGTTATTGTTCTTATATGGTGGATTTGCAGTGTTTTCAAAATTCGTTAATGCAGGGTTGTCGAGGTCGAGGTTCTGGTGTTACCTATCGTTAAATGAAAATTCAGTAGAAGCCGAGACAATGAACTCTTCAGAAAAGTCTGCATATAATAATAATAACACTTGGAATCTTGAAAAATGAGAAATATTTCCAAATTTGAAATCTTTTACAGTATATCTCGATTTTGACATTGCTAGAATGTTCTAGTCTTAGTCATATGGGAGAATGTAGAATGTCTCCGGAGATCGTCAGTGCAAAGTTAAAAATTTCGACGAAATTTAAAAAATGTGGACAGAAGACCTTCTTGAAAATACTTACACTTATCCCTAAAAATTTCTTCAGAATAAAAATATCTCAAATTAGCATTTGATGATATTGCATTGTATGTGGGTTTAGTGTAAATTACTAACAATAAGACTCCATTCTAGGATTTAATTGCGAATTAATAAATTAGGTAAATATGATAGCCTTGAGGTTCCATATTCATTATTAAATGTACATTTTCAACGTTAAAGTGAAGCAAATTTCGGAAAATAGAAAAAATAAATTTGAACCAGAAAAGCAGGAGATTGCGTTTGTCAGTTTTCTCGAAGCTCCGGCGTAATGGAAATGAGGACCTTCTAGATATTACTTTCAGAGAGCTCAAATAATAAGCCAATGTAATCTATCTCGAAAAATCAAAATTAGAAATGCAACGTTTTTTCTTTTAATTTAGAAATACAGATTTTTATCATTATATTTCATAAATTTCATGCCTAATTTTTAAGCGTTTGCACTAAGATTAACGAATTCTGAAAAAGTATCAATTATTTTTAATTTCGATTTTCGAGGTGCATTTCTACCTAATATATGATAAAGTTCTACAAGTTTATTTTATTCGCATACCCATTCACTCGTAACTATCATTTACATACAATTATAATAATTATGCGCATCAAAGTGTGGGAATCGAAAACAAATGGTTCAGGAAAGCACAGTTGTCAGTTTCATATAAAGTGTATAATCTATGACGATTATGAGGAATTGATTTCCAAAAGGTCAAGCATTACGGTCAACGTATGTTATATTTCGGTGCTGATCAGAATCGCGTGGAACTGTGATTCGCCGATGGTACCTATCATGCACTGCGTATAGAACGAATCGCACATTGGATACGCTTACGACAGATATGTGTACCAGCTGTAGTGTCGTCGTGGGAATATACTTCTATTTCCAGCCTACGGGATCCAATCTATAACGTGCCAGATTAATGTAGTCGATTAATTGTATTTTCCTCTTGTCGATGTTATGTTGCGCTTATAGCTTTGGTTTGTGCAGTTCCCGATTGTCGGTTAGTCAACGCATTCGACCCTTTAAAACTACGTGTTCAACTGGTACAAATGTTACAAAAAGAAGCATTGAGGTTAATGAGATAACCAAATCGTTAAGAAAAAATGTCATTTTATATTTCATTTTTGTGTAAAAAATAATGTAAATTATATTATAAAAATATTTGATATAAAAAAAATATATATACCCTGGTAGAAAAATTGACATGGCTTCGCGAGCGTCAGGCTTCTAGAGTCGTGGCCATGGAAAGGCCACGTTAAATTTTCTACCAGGGTAGTAAAAATGATTATGATGGAAACACGTCTAATTTCATTATATATAAAAATTTATTTTAATTTTAATTTATTTTTCAATCAAATTTACAATTCAAGTCTTATAAAGTGTGGAATGATTTTCAATTACGAAATTGCAAAATGAAAAATATTTTAATTTACTTTATTTTCAAGTCTTTATATAGAATTTAACACCAAATCATAATTGCCTTTTGACATAAATTTTAATGTTGTGATTTTAGAAGTAAATCTGAATGAGTAACAAAGTATTCTATACGTGTATGAGCGTGTGCGTTCGTTCGTATTATAATGCGTCCAATTGCGCGTTAATGTGACAAAATAAACGTTAAAAATAAAGTGCTCGACAAATATTGCCGCTGACAATTATTCAATTTTTTTTTTTAAACCAGAATATGAATATGGTTCGTGTCAAATTCTATGCGAGAAAAATCGAATAGTAATTGCATTTTGACATGTAATGTAATATATGTTGTTCGCTGTTACCGCAGCGAAATCGAATCACCGTCCAGAATTTCGTTATGACAGCTGTGCTTCGATAAGGATTTGATCGAATAAGCCACCCTACGCATTGTGTCATATAACCTCGTATGATTAGGTGACCATCTAAAGGCACAAGCACGAAAAGAAAATTGTTTGACAAATTCAATTCTTCGATTCGATTTGTGTAACAGAGTTAGCGACCCCGGCTTAGGTATTCTTGAACGAATTCGATTCTATATAGATTAGAATGAGGCCTCTGAATGACGAAATTCGTCAATTGCGCTGGGTACTATTGCTTCCGATATCAGATGCGCTTAGTCCCATTCATACAAGCGCACGGGTAATTTTAGATTCATTTATAGTAACAAATAGTATTTCTAATAAGATAAGATAAAGTTGAATTGGCCATTTTTGGTTCCATTAACTATTTATTGCTCCCTACGTTTCGACATCAATTCGATGTCCTCATCAGGGGTATAAAATGGTATTTGAAATAGTATTTCTGTTAGATAGAATACCTCGCCCCCCCCCCTCCCCCACACACATATATGATTTTTTTCCCAGATACTTTCCATTATTGCGATATGTATGAAACATATTACAACAATAATATAAAATCAAGAAACTTCCTTTTTAAGTTCTTTTTGCGCCCCGCCCAACCCCCTGGGATCTGGTTTGACATCATTGGATGCCCCCCTTCGTGTCGAGCAACTTTCTTTGCATACCATTTTTTATCTGACGTGTAGTTCTCAAGATATTTCAATGTCTTCTTTTATTTTTTTTATACTGTAATATATATCTCACCGTTTCGAAAACAAAACTTATAAAGGTGAGCGTGATATCCTTTTTGAAGATACAACTACGCATATATAGTATTATGCAATAATACCATCCGTTCCTGATTACAGAAGTCACCATTTATAATATGGTTCCGAATTCTACGGATGTGAGAAAATGACAAAATCATTTTTTACTGTTTACTCCAGAAGGTTCTTTTTTTTATGTGGGGTCTCCTTTTTATTTTGATATAACCTTCACGAACCAAAATTAATATTATAGTTTCCACACTTTTTTCCTGCATTATTGGGAAGGAAAAAAGCACAACACGAGAGAAACTTTTTCAAATAAACGGGTTTACGGTGCAATTTTAATTTTTTAGGAAAATTAAAAACAGTAAAGGCACATTGGCAATTATCATTATTCTTCTATTATAGCAATACTCTCTTTAAGTACTTTTCAACGCCTGAATGCAAATTAACATAATTAGTGATTTCGATTCAAAAAGGACCCTGCTAGAACTGAGTACCTACAAACGACGAAATCTTATATTCGTGCGCAGACTTAAACCAAAACAAAACTTTCTCAATGTGGATACGAAAATGTTTAAGTACATGCAGAATTTGTCAAACGTTAATTCACTATAACTATAGGTATGTATTATAATTCAAACCAGTTTTCACAGAAAAGGTTTACAATAAACCATGAATAAGTGAATAACGGGAAAGCGGTTTACTAATAATTCACGAGGCAAAGTAATTTCTATAGTAAATTGGACCGCCGCTGTCGAATGGATTTAGGGAAACTATACATAAAAAACGGCGCGTACAGTCTGGAAATGATATTTTGAGACTGTTAAATAATTTGCATGTCAATATAACGGGCATCGCTTTAAGGCGAGTTTTTTTCTCGAACGTATACGAACGAAACGAAGGTTTCGCAATGCTTTGACTCCCGGCAAAGATTCTCAAGAGGCTGCAAAGAAATTATTCACTTCCGCGATGAAAGAAACTCAATGGCAGGGCTTCGCGTTACAGCGTACCTGACTACTTAAGGTAAATTAATGATGACGCAAGGGAAATGCGTTAGTGAGAATCATCATGATTTTCTCTATAAACGAATATAAACGTAATTTAATTTGCCTTATAATACGCCCGTTGAGACGTACAAATGTTGTCGAGTCCGTTGAGAATATAGAAAATTTTTTATGCATTTAAAAGCAGACATTATGAATGTTTTAAATCGCCATTTTTGTTATGATTTATATTGCCAAAATTATCGATGCATTTTTAACGCTTAATAATGAGTGATAAGCGGAATTGTCTTTTAACTGAAATAAATTCCATATATGTTAAAACTCGACGTACCCCTCTGTTGTGTCCATATTTCCAACTTTAGAAAAGATGTTCAGTCTATAGCGTTATTAGTTATATTTAAATAAATTTAAAACATGTCAACTCATAATACAATAAATAAATAAATAAATAAATAATTATATTGTATTGTACACGTTGTTTCTATTGTCTGCTTCTAACAAAAATTTAAATAACAGTAACATACTCTCACCTCCTTCGCCATCTCCAAAAACATATTTTTTTTATTCTTACTTACAGTAAACTCGTTAAATAAAATAAATAAATACCTCTTACTTAGTCTTATAAGAATGTACAAATATTCCGACCATTCAAAAGTATAGTTTTTTTTTTTTTTTTTTTTTGCTACATACAGAACATAAACAGAAAGTATGAAAATGATAAAATTCCCTCTATTTAATTGCGGTCCTTGTCTCAGTTAGGCGATTAATTTTCCACTTTCTGCCATGAATTACCAAAAAATGAACTATTAAAAAGATTACAACGTTAAAATGAAAATAAAAAATTTTCAAAATACATCATGTCAGTGGGTAAAAAGTTACTAAGAATTACTGAGTATTAATAGCAGTTGGTAAACCGCTGTTAATACTGCTAAAATGACTGAAATTTAATGGAACAAAAAAAGTTCGAAACAAATATTAAATGAACAGAAAACAGATGTCATGTCAAAGTGGAAAATGAACAAAAAATATAAGTATCAGAACTCGTACTTAACCATCACAGCTATAGGTAAAATTAAAAAATTGGGAATAGATAACAAAATCGTGTAGTAAAAAGGGGAGGGTTCAAAGAATAATACATAAAAAGTAAAATTGCATACAAACTGCAACAATGACGTTTAATACTCAATTTTTTATGTCCATTTGGTAACGATGCATTCAAGCAATTTCGCCTTCCAAGTAACTTTACGCTTCAATTCGGTTAAATTCTTAATCACCTCCATCTAACTTTTGGTAATAACTCTAAAACTGTTTGAGTTAGCGGATTTTCCCATACTCATTATACGCATCTCCTGTTGAACCGGTATTAAGATCCCATTCCGTTTCGATGAGAACGGGATCGGGACGAGATTCACGCCATTTTCGTTTCACCGACACTTCGGGGTTTCGACGCTATCCCGGATAAGCTGGCGGATTTGAATATCGTATTCGCGTAGAATGTTTTCCTATATTCTCTTGATCCCTTAAACAAAACTTAGTGTGATGGGAAATCTCGCACTTCCGTATACAGTGTGTTTCTGCAATTCTTCCATATCGCGAGACGTGATATGCCCGAATCAGCGAGCGGTCGAACTTTTGGGTTTCTGTACAAATCTAGGAGAAGTAAGCGCAAGGAAACGGGACGAAGGGAGGGAGACTTATTGAAATATTCCCAGCGAAACATTGACCCCGTCGTATAGATGCGATAGACCCCTTCTACCTCTTGAAAGCTGCCGTAATGTACGACGTAACAAACTTTATGGAGTGTACAATATTGGTAAACTTGCTCGAGTTAACGTTGAGTGCAGCGGGGGTGGGAAAGAGGGGTGAGTTGCGCGAGGTAGCGGAAAAGGGAGTAATATAGACAGACAAAGAGAAAATGATAGTGAGAGCGAGAGACACGTCTAAGACTCAGTTCGGACCTTAGACCTCAAACAGGTATACGAGATTATATAGTTCGCTCGGAATTCGTCAGATTTGGCAACTTCAGTGCCGGCAGAATTTCTGCGTAGTTGGCGCTTTGTTCCTGCATCGGTATGAAGTAAATCTCTTGGATGTTCTTCGTGTTCGTCTTAATCGTGGACTTGCTTAAATTCTCGGCAAAGACGCGTTAATATCGCTCGGCCTGAAATTCGCGCACCTTGCTCAATCGCTCGTTCAAGTTCGCTCGACCGAATACCTAAGCAAGGGTCTACTGGAATATATCGAATACCTACATAGGAACAATTTAAATTCATACGGCCATCCTAGAAATCGTAGACGCTGCTGAAATAAAATATATCGAATAGGACGTTTGCAGAACAAAGCGATGAACGTGCCCTGTCTCTTGCGTATAAGGAGCGTAAAGTCGCAACGTCTCAACTTTGTTGTCTGGTATAAAGATCTCACACTCCGAATCTTGCATCGCGTGATAGATGGAGGTTATATACTTTTTTAGGAAGAGAAAATATCCGCAAGGGTGAGAAAGATATCGAAACTCTTGCCTGAGTGCATCTACTTTTCCATTTTCTACTTTTGCACCCTTGAGGCAATTTAATTCCATGTTGCCGGCTTGCAGCTCACTTCTGTCGTCAAAGACGAGTATCGCTATTCGCTTTGTTTTCGCCTGACATTTCATCGAAGATTTCCGAGTACAAAAGTGCGTGAAGCATCTGTTATGTGTAGTACGTAGCTTGCGATTCTTACAATTATTTTTAAGCGACCTATTTCGAGAGACACTTCTGAGATGTTTGAAAAAGTTGGCCCCAAGTTGAAAATGTGACTTGGGACTTTTGTTCTAGTCGGTAAAGTAAATTTCAAGGGATAATTTAATACGGGTAGGTCGTTTCAAATTCATCGCACCAGAGACAACCGAACTACTTTACAATAAAAAAAAATTGTTTTTCCCTTTGTCCCCAGGGAAAGACTGAACGAAGACGTCCCTCGAAGTGGTATTCTTCAAGAATTTTAAGCAATTCGCATTCCCTTACATATATGTTGTACTTCCTTCGAGTTATATTTGTGCTTTGTAGCATTTAAAAAATGTTAAAGGGCAGGATTTACAAAATCTTTGCACAGCTGAGTGCAATTCGGTTCAGAGGGTTTTGTAAAAGTTTAAACGTTGACCTGTAAATTTACGAAGGTCTTTTTGCAAGCCTGGATATTTTACGGTTTTATTCTAGCAGACGACACCGAGAAGCGCTGAACTTCCAGAGTGACTTTCTTTACACCCCTCCGCAACGAAAAACTTTAATGGTCCCAAGTGAGCAGAGATCTTGTAGCGGGATACGAAGCGGATTATAAGAAGCGTGTGGTAAATATTTCAAGAGCGAATTGTATCAGGATCCGCGTGCGATGCTAAATGCATTTTCACGTACTCCGCACCTCCTATACATTCGCCTAGATCACGTTCGCGCACGCATACTGTGCACGACAATCATGTCGCGTTACTTTTGTTGCAGCGGGGACTCTTTTATCGTATTATTCTCTCCAGTGTTAAAAGAAGAGCGAACTTCACTTCACCAAAGTAGATCCTTACCCTTATCCAGCAAACTTGTCTATTCTGACTCTCTTCTCTTACTTTCGCATTCGCGAGCTCTGTCTACGTATCTCTGTTGCTCTCCTATTTCAGTCATTCCTTTGGTGTCTAATATATATCTCGCTTCGATATCTCAACGGCGCGCGTCTTGGGAGACTTGAGCTCTATTTACTATTGAAGAGCTTGCGGAAATTCAAATTACCCGTAATGACTCGCAAGTACGGAATCACTTACGTAAAGGTTCCTGAAATTACCGCGTTTACCAGTTGTTTCCTTATCCTGGATAATTGTTCGCGGAGGCCTTGAATTGCCTTCTCTTGTTTTAGTTAAAATGTATGCTGTATAGTTTGTAAACTGAAAATTGTGCATATTTTTGTGGAAGTGACTACCTTATTAAATATATGTGTCCTGAAAATTAGTTTTCAAGATTATACTTCACGCATCGTTCTCTTATTTTGTAGCGTTAATGTACAAAATTATAGAAATTCAACACATTAAAGTATAAGCAAAATGAATTTACATTAGCAACTTGCTGGATATTTTGGCTGGTTTATAAATGAAACATAATGGTGAGAGTACATTTTCTTTCATTTTAAAAATAAATTGATGACTATTTTTAAGCCAATAAATATAAAAAATGTTTATTATCATATAGTTGAACTAATTTTCTTTTATAATCCGTAATAATATGTTTATTCATGTATATATATATATCATTTTATGTATATATATTTTATTTTTAATTCAAAAAAATATGAATGCTCCTTCATGAGTCCTCCTGAAACAGCCTTCAGTTTTGTTTTTTCTTCGTTTTTCGTCGTTTTTCGCGTATACAGGTAGATGGGATATTCGAAGTTCTATTTCGTACGAAATTCAGTCACCTATTGTCAAGGCACTTCAACTATCTCTTTATGTCTGTTCCCGACATCGAATGGATATCCTAACCTTATAAGGGTTTTTGCTCGAGCTCGGGTTTAAAGCCCACGGGTAAAATACACATATTAAGGACACGGTCGTACATTACAAGAATATCTATCTCGCTTCTTTTTTTAAAAGACGTACATTTTGTACGGGATAGGACTCTTTTATCCTATTTCTTTGATCCTTTTACGTAAATGAGGTCGAGCTTGTGACGTATAAATTGTAATCTTCTCGTAATCTTTTTCAGTTTGGAAGCTATTTGCGAATTGAGCCGGAACTATTTCAAGAAATTGCCCGTCAGGTAATTTATTTGATCTGAATTTGATTTAAAAATAATACATGTAAGCTGATTTATTCACTTATTATTGTAATGAATTTTTTTTTTCCTCGAGTATGAATGTAGATGTACCGTAATTAAGAGTTTCATTTTGGAACTTCTGCCCTGCAATTAAGTTCCAAATTTGTTTCTTAAACAAAAAGACGAATAATTGACAAAGCAATTATTGTTAGTTAAATTTCTGAATAATTTATTTTTTCATTTTTACATTTCATTATTATTACAGTGTATTAAAAATATAACACTTCAATGTCCTATTTTCATTTAGGAAATTTGATAACATTCATTATACACAAATGGAGTAAACATTAATCCATTTACTAACAAAAAAAAAATGTTGATTAAATGTGATAAATGATAGTATAATTTGTGTATTTGCATGTAATTTACATATACATACACACCCACAAATATGTTTGCAGTCAAAAGACAAGAAACAGAAGTAATCGATTTTCATAGATGAAAATGGTCGTATATTACAAACCTTTATATCCGGAATTTAATGAATTTTCTTATGTTATAACATGATTAACCACCAAACATATAAATACTCAATATCCACATACATTTTTTATACAAGTTGTCGACTATTTTGTTCATGTTGATCATCGTACAACGTACTCGTGCACATAACGCGGTCTGACGAAACGAAGGTTGAATCACTGAATAGCACTTAATTATATTGTGTATTAGAATTTATTTTTATTTTTATTGATTTTGTTTGCAAATTTTCTTACGAAATCATATGTACTGTTACTGGAACGACATATCGCCACCAATTTTATATGCGATAAGTCGTCTTGTTTTATCAGGCATTAACGTGTACGTAACTATAAGAAACGTCAGCAGCATAATGCACATAATCGCGTACGATTATGTATACTAAATGCAGAAAACTTGTAAAAAGCTAGGCTATTTACTTTCTTACGATAAGTTCTTGTGCCAACAATTTAGATTTTTTGAGGTCATGACACCTAAGTGGGTTAATCCGTACGTAATTCTTTTCTATGTAAAAGTAAGTCATATGTTGAAGGCATTTATTATATATAAGTATTGACAAATATATATAAAATAATTAAGTTTACTAAATTGAGTGATAAAATATACAGATGTTGATTAATGTTTCCCAAATAAATTATTCGGTTGTGATGTTGATCTATAACACTAATAGCTCTTCATGGTTTTCGAGATGGCAGTTTGTCGTAGGCCTTTGTCGGAGTTAATGTCTCCACACTTGTTTTAATTATGATTAATGAATTAAAATATCGAAACGACGTTAAAGGAAACACGAAACGAGCGACGATCGCATAGAATATTATTCGAACCAAATTCAAAGAAGTTGACAGGTGAAATTTTGAATTATTTTCCAACATCTAAGACCACATTATTTTGGTGATGAAGAAATCAATCAGGATGAATTATTAAATTTGAAACGGTTTATTATTCAATAATAATATAATAATGATAATAATAAAATAATAATGAAATTGCCTGAATTAACATTATATTTTATCCAATACGTGTATAAAGTGTACTTTATTACAAAATCGGTGAATAGTGTGCACGAGCTGCCTGCAAGTTTAGACAAATGCCCGAGGGTAACAAAGTTACGTACGCGTTGTAAACGACATTTTTTTGCATACACCAACCGGAAGAAAGTAAGTGTATAACGTTAAATTTTGAATTAGCAGTGAAAATTCGATTGTATATACACAGGTCTATGTAAAATATCATAAGACTTTTACTACGAAAATCATTCTTCATAAGATAAGTAAGAAAGTCAATAATATTTTAACGTTCTAATAAAAAATGTAACAAAAACAAAGAAAAACAGAGATTCAGTATACAAATTATACTAAAAGTTAAAACTGTTTAGAATGCAATGAAATAATCAAGTTGAAAGTATCAGACGGTTGCCAAATCGTGTAAACGTTCATGACCGTTAAGTCAATTCACCAAGTTTTATACGAAATAATCAAAACCAAAGTTTCTACGTATTTATACATCTCAGGCAGTTCCCAGGTAGATAATCTACTATATGCATTCAACTGAAAGTGGCCGCATAAGTTAATTTAAGTTCGAGCATTCGATTTAAATATCCCATACAATACGTTAGAGTTATTGAGCTCTTAATTACAGCAATTGAATGTTGTGAACTAAATTCGAATGCAAATTTTTAACTATTTTAAATAGAATTTATATATGTATGAATAGAGTAAATAGTGAGGTTAGGTAGCACATATATTTACATTAAGTCGCAGAAGTGAACATTACTTTTATTAGATACATATAAAAATCTGTTATTTCTTTTAAAATATTGCCATCGGAAGATCATTTTACTGAAATATTTATACCGTCTTCATTGATGTATACTATATATATATGCATTAATTTTAAAAAGTATTCGTTTAAAGCAAATGCAACGAAACGTATTTAAACAAAATCAAGATATTCGTTAGCGTCACTAAAACGTCTTACAGTTGACGAGAACTAATTGGTGGATTGACCGTAAGAGCTGTATATTTTAAACTAATTACAAAGTTTATGGATTACTCGGCCAATTACGTGTGATGAAGAGAGTGCGCTGTTAAGGCAAACTGCAATGGAAAATTGTACTGGTTTTCATGAATATCGCTTCGTTGAAAATACGATGCAATCAGCACCGCGATATGCCCGGTACTATGAGAACTTTAATGAAAAATAAATACGAGTTCGTGCTGCCACTGACGATAAGCCGCCCCACTAAGAAAGTAACTGCTCGAGGCAGGCAAGTACGGTACGGACACATTATGTGGTTGACCATATTATCCGTTCTTTGATAGAATTTCGTGACTTCCCTCGGAAGAATTCACGAAAAAAGCGATTTATTCGAGGTACGGCTTCCAGAGTTAAAAACGTTTGTGTTTTTAATTTAACGTCATATCGCAAAATGGAAAATGGCAATGAAAAATATTTCTACGCGAAGGAGATAAAGGTGGAGCGAGAAAAAAGTCTCCTTCGGGGTTTTCTATTTTTACAATATTTGCATAAAATCTGATAAAAAACGGATATATTGTGCGAGGACAGAACTAAAAATAACTAAAGGATTTTCATGATCAATTGTTGAAATGACATTTATTAAACTTAATTTATCAGTGCTTTAACAAAACAGCATTTCAGAGAGCCATATATGTGCACTGTAAAAATATTTGATGTATATTTATAAATTGACACATAAATTATAATTCACGTCGAACGAAAGTAAAACCACGTATATTGTTTTCTGGCAATACAACTCGTAGCAATAATGCAAATTATGACATTTTCCACAGCTATTACGTTTATTTTTAAAAATAATGACTTTATTGGTTTGCATAATTTTCACTTTAAAAATTTCATTTTGCTCGATTACAATGGGTTGTGAATTTACACCACCGGTTGTTTTTTTGACACACGTCTGGTACTTTTTCGATACGTTCAACGTAAATCGATTTACTTCCAACTTGACGCGTTTTGAAAATATATCAAAATTTTTTACAGCGAATAATTTTGCAAATTATCACTGTCAAATTATACGAATAATCACTTATCACTGTCATCCAGTGGAATTAATCGCTTGGTATAGAATAAAAAATTCCAAAAGTACAGTTTACACATGGAAAAATAAGATCTTATAGATTTATGTATGCGTTGTAATTGTTTATATTATTATTATTAATTCCTCTTTAATTAAAATTCAAATCATTATTAATATTCACCTCGATCCAACAGATAGAACTGAAATAATGAAATGTATAAATGTGCTTCTATACAGTTTCATATAAATAATACTATACGATTCTTCAATCAATCAAGAGCACATTTCCGATTTTCTAGCAGAAGCCTTTGCAGTTTGCATCGAGATTTGTAATTGATATTTTCAACTTCCTTTACCTTCCTATACGCAACATAATACTATCGTAAAAAAACTTGAAAAATTTACAACTATACGAAGTAAATCCACTAACGTTCAAAATGGATACAGGTTACATTAAAATTAGCGACATTACTTAGATAATTAATATGCGAGTCCTGCAATCTAAAGCCAATGGAACAAATACACGAATGATCTTTTGAAAGGTCAGGATATTTCTTATTTGCATGTATAAGTTAATAATTCCTATTTTTTTAGACATAATAAATTTTAGCTCTTGATTCATCATATTCGAGCTGCCATTTTTATTTGTAAAATTTCTGACCATGAACATTGAAAACAATAAAATGAATAACCATGAATGTTTCATTTTTGTGTTTCAGTACATGAATATATTAATGTAAATAAAATAATACGAAATTAAGAAGTCATCCGAAAAGAAGTCGAGAATCGGAAAGTATTTGTTTAATTTATTTTCTCACTGTCATGACAATATGACGTTATTAATAAAGATTATTTTTCTTACGCGTATGCTGTCTGTCATTATTTATACTTTTGAAATTAATGAACTATTTTATTATTGTCTAACAATTCAAACGTTTTCGAGTAACTTGTATTATTTCGTGAATATACCAAGTCTTATATTGTACTTTGAATATTTTTTTCTGATTTCGTGAATGAAATTCTTCCACTGCCTTCTGACAGCCTCGTGTAATTTACTAGCGAAACACGAGCAAATAGCGGCGAAATTGTTCTCATATATACGCGAGCGAATGGTACCGTGTGGGATTCCACGCATCGCACGCATATCATCAGATCCATAAAGACACTTATATTACCTCGTTTACCACCTATATTTTATCCGGGTGATCTAATTTAAAGAAAAAGGGAGGCCTCTGTTTCCACTGTTATGCCCGCCTTTCCTTCAGATATTCATATTTCGATTTGCGTCGTCGAAGCCTCGAGGGGAAAGATTTCAGCAAATATGTTCCGGCGGCAGTGTTCTTATGAATTATGGATTTTTCGTGATTTTACACCTGTTTCAGTCGGAGAATATCGAATGACCGGGGTGTCGATATCTACATGTCCCATACGGGACGTTACTTTCCACGAGTCATAAATCTTCCATTGGCACATTTCAAACCACGATCTTTGCCCGGGATCGAAAAAACTTGTCTCACTGAGTATAACAAATTTCGGGACGTGGCATCCACTTTTGTCAAGCTGTTTTTTGCCGAACCTTTCGTATCTACGTGGAAAATTGGCTCGTTTTTATAATTTGAAATACGAAAATGATATATGGAGCAGTGTTTAATAAACGTATATACATGTCGTTCTGTGAGCGCCTCATTCAGCTAATTAAAAGGAAATTTTACAATTTGTTTTAATAAAATAGTTTTTATTTAATGGAAATGTGATAAACATAAGATGATGCAATTTAAATAATTTAAATTAATAAAAAATGTAATATTTAACATTAAACGAATAATATATATGCTTCGCAAGACATTTTGTATTTTCTAAAAAATTAAACTCTCTACGTAGAATGTGTTTAATTTTCGGTTATCTATTTAATTAGGTGTTTTAAGTAAATATAATTGACGTTTGGAGTTACCGAGGAAAATGTTCACTTTATAGTAAATGCCACTCGGAAGCGAATAAGCGTTATAAAGTGAAGAGAATTGAGTTACGGGAGTTTTGAGCATTATACGTATATATATACACGCATATTATTTTGCGTAATTTCGAAGTTGTTCTGTCATCAAGAGAAATGTAGTTCCCCCAGGGAAGAAATGTCCTGCCGTCTTGCGCGTCTTTGGGCGTAGTTTCTTGCGGCTGGGTAGAAATTCGGTCGTATTTCGCGCGAGAAGATAATATATGTATTATTCCTCCCCGGGGTTCGCGAGGAGCGAGTCGCGGCTAATATGAATTTTGCGTATTTATCATGGAAAGTGGAAACTCGATATTCTATTTTGATACGCTTATCTTTGGATCCCTACGTTCATGTTATATGCTGGCATAATATATAACAAAAATATGACGCCAACTGAACGTTACAAGTGACGAAATCCAGTTAAGATGTGACTTGACGTCATTAATTCCTGGCATTTAAACAGGATATAAAGATATATATATAAATATATATGAGTATCGGTATATGGCCGGTTGACAAAGATATAACAATTTTCGTTTCGTCCAATTTGATAGCCCTCTTCAAAATTTATTTTTTAAAATAATATAATATAATACAGTATAAATATGATTTAAAGCATTAACTATCAAAAAATACAAGAAAAATAAAAAAATCTTACAGAAACAGATGGCTTTTTTTATAAAAGAAGAGAAATAGAGAATTTCTTCATAAAAAATCAAATGAAACCGTTAATATTAGATTTGAATAAACAAAAAATGCCAACAGCGCACGAAGCTACTTTATAACAACATAAATATTATTGTAATTTGTTGATCGAATATTTAAATATGCGCCGACTCTCTGACGTGGTTGTAGTTAAACTTAAACAATGCTGATAAACATGTATAATAATATAATCTTCCGCTGCACTTGTTTGATTACCATCTGTTTCTGTAAGATTTTTTTTTATTTTTCTTGTACTTTTTGATTGTTAACGTTTTTATGTTACACTATATTTATATTGTATTATATTAAATTTTGTTAGAAAATAAATTTTGAAGAGGGCTATCAAATAAGCTGAAACGTAAATTTGTAATATCTTTGTCAACTGATCGTATACCAATACTCATTATATAAATATTTATATTGAAAAGAGCGGCCAAGAAATGATGAATTCGTAATTTCATTACAATAATTAATCAGGATGCTTTGACTGGTTGGAAATTTCCGGTTTTCTACAGCCAGCAAAGCAAAGCCAGCAATACAATATTATATAAATCGACAACCATATCCTTTATTACCAAAATTGACTCCATTTTTAACTTTATATTTTTTTAAATCAAGATGAATACTCAGCAGTATTAGCGAACAATGCAAGTAATTTTGCTAAAAAATTTATTCATCGTTATATAATGCAAAATATTAAAATATTATATCGGAATCGCATTTCATTTCACTCGAGAAATCTCCACTGGAACTGTATCTAACAATGAAGGAATAATTACGTTATTGAGATAAAGCCAATTTGATACTCTGACTGGCGTACCAACAGAAAGAGAATCAAGCAATAATAAGCGGGTAAGACCACTTTTTTAAGTCTGAGTTCCTCTACTGAAATCATCAGATATTTGAGCTTTAAATATATATTAAGAAGAATTGAAATTTAATTACATGTCATACATATAATGCTATCTTGATTTTCCACATATTTCCGAAAACTTATTAAAAAAATTGATTTGTAAGGTATTTTTTAAAAGTATTTATGGTGCTTGATTTTTTAATTACACGAAATAAAAAAGATGAGAAATTATTTTACATTTACACAACGTAAAAAACAAGTCACTAATAGATAAATTCGTCTCGCTTTCAATGAATGAATGATTGTTTACAATGTAATCGTGTCTTTATTAGTATAATTGGCATACGTATATATACTGTTGAGCCACAATAAATTAGGAACAACTATTTCTTTATGATGAATTTCCATATGAGTAATACTATGCTTATGTAGGAGTTAATCTCGATTCGTTTTGTTTTTTCGAAAAACATACTATTTTGCGTACTGTTGTATAACGGATACAGAAATTGGTGCTTATTTCTCCTACTATAGTACTAATCGACTAAGAGCCGATTGACGATTGGGACAATCAGCTTTTACGTACAGAAAAATACATATACGTTACTTGTAAGTTGTGTAATTTTTGATGGTATAAGTAAATTGTTTGACGTTCCGACGATTTGAATGAATAGGAGGTTATAGGAAGAAGATGGTAAGAAAGATATTGATTTTTTCTCTTTTCCTTTAATAAAGTTACACTTTCGGATGTGAAAGATGGTAAAAAAGAGTGGCGTTTCATCTCGGTCCTACTACTGAGAATCATCAGTAAGGCTTGTAGTAGGAACCTGCCTTATACGCCCTGGACATCCCTAAGATAGAAGATCTCTCCACTTGCGTGGATATTGTTTATAAACAGAGACAGCTTGCGGAATTTTAGTTTCACGTCTAGTAATAAATTTTAGTGTGGTTTTTTCCAACTGTCGATAAGTCAGAAAAATGTTTCAATTTACTTATACCATCAAAAATTACACAACTTACATATTTATATCGACGAACTAAAGGAAAAAAATCTAAGAAACATTTTTCTGACTTATCGACAGTTGGAAAAAACCACACTAAAATTTATATACGTTACTTGTAACGTAAAGCGTACGTTACTCGGTGTCGTCCATATTTAATCGAGCAGTCATTAAAAATGTAACTTTCGTGATTTATGTGGTATTGGTATGTTCATCAAAAAATAATCAAAGGATATGGTGGGGCAATTTTAGAGAGTTGTTGACTTTTTGTAGCAGTAATTGAAAATATTCTTTATGTGTAATCCTAAAGTTCGCTTATACGTTGACCCAGGCATATAAGAACACAACAAACCAAATCATATACGCTGCATTCATGTCAGCATGTAGTCGTACCGTACACATCCATCACTGTCCTTCTAGTAGAGGTAATCCCGGGTAGATGCTCATCGCCATGGGACCTTGCAAGCGTGATCTCGACTTATATAGGATCACGCGACAATCACGTTTTCTTCGTGACTCCGGAATATCATCCCCGAACGTTCGATCTCCCGTATCTTCATTCGGGTATAATCCGCGCGAATGTCCAACAAAAAAGGAGACCTATCCTTGAATACGCGTGAAATGAATACGGGAGATCACCATAATAACCTTTGCGAAATGCGGCTTCCAGCGTCCATGAACGTCAAGGGGCGTCTATATCTCGATATAGGCGCACTATGAAGAGCTCTCAAGGTTAAAATAAACAATTCCTCTCTCGGATGAGATGCGTGGAAAAGCTCGGTCGCGCTCGAGGAATGCTCGGTTGCTGGGATTGATGTGGATTGCAATCTGTTTCTCCGATAATCTCGAGGTCGTGAAATATTTTTTTCTCGAATTGTCGGTGATTTTCCTCCTGTCATCATCAACTCTTTATTATGTATATCGACGAAACGAGTCATCGATAAATAACGAGCGGCTACCCCACCGGTGCCCGCGGACATGGCATGCATAATTTACGATCCAGTTATTTTTAATTATAAATTATATTTGACCATATACAGGTAACTGTCAGCGGTTAGTTTATAATAGCAAAGATTTTATTTGTCAGTTGTAAACAACTCACATAAAGTTATGCTAAAAATTAAAAAAGGAAAATATACACACACATAAAGTGCAATGTTGAATGTTCTATTTATAATTAGTGTAGATTAAGAATGATTGAGACGTGCTTCTAAAAGTCGGACTTTGGATGGTGAATACTACATAATATACACAATCTCTAAAATAATTCCGGTGAAATTAGTTTAAAATTTAATGAGAACTGTCGGACGAAATAAATTATTTTTGCTTTAGATATAAGGAAAGAGTATATATGCACGTGCAATATTCATAATAAATATAATAAGAAAGTAATGAGTGAAAACAGTCGAAGCTGATGAAACATTACAAATTCCAGTGAGATTGTTTTTTTTAGAACATATTAGATAATAAATTGCAGCAATAACATAAAAATTAAGTATTTTTCTTTTTGATCGGATGGAACATCCATTATGGATGTTGCAATGATTAAGATTGTTTTAAATTATATTTTAAGATTTATTGATATGTTGCGAGTGGTAATAGACGATCATTATATTTTAAAAATCTCAACATTTTTCAAATTTCTCTTTCAGATTTTATATATGTACTGGGAAATTAGAGAGGGCTGATTGCTTTGTTTAGATTTCACATGGGACAAAATGAAAGATTCGATCCCTGGTAGAAAATTTAACGTGGCCTTTATAATAACCCAGATTAATTCAAATCGAAAATTCAAAAGAATGTCGTTTGCAAATGTCATATTGAAAAATAAGAACAGTTTGCAGAACAGAAACCGCTGATGGTCTGCACTGACCAAGCATGACAGCAGGACAGCAAATGTTTTAAATGGATGAACCATTACGTATAGTCAAATTTTTGATAATTTTTTATTACTTTGTAATTTTCCTATTCATGACAACTTTAAAGATGTTCTTTACAATAGTATTCGAAAAATTGCGCATTTCCCCCGCTCGTAGTGAAATATTCTATTACACTGTGGTGTCCTTTCTCTACAGTAAATATCCCCGGGAAAAAATGGATTCAGATATAATTATATCTGAATTATATATGGCTATATCTGGATCATATATGGTTATATCTGGATCATATATGTTCCTGATATGATCATATATAATTGAGATATAACGAT
>JAPYZR010002603.1:0-31627 GCA_030522945.1 Trichopria nigra
GAAAGAAGGTACCAAAGAAGGTTGTAGAAAAGAAGGAAGATGTGGTTGAGGATATAAAATCAGTGACATTGAAACCTACAAAGCGTGGACCAAAACCAGTAGGTAAAAAAGAAACCGAAGAGGTTGTTTTGAAACCTACAAAGAAAATACCGAAGCCAGAAGAACAAAAGGTGGAAATTTCATTAAAACCGGTTGAAAAACCTGAGAAAGTCGAAATATCAATGCAAATTGAAGAAGAAATAAAGCCATTACAAATTAAAGAAGATGAGAATGTAACAGAAGAAGAAAAAGTCACTGAAACAGCAGTTTCATGGCGTCGTGGTAAAAAGAAACCAAAGGAAACAGTACCTCATAAAACAGAAGAAGATAAAACCATCTATAAATGAACTGCAACCTGAAAAAGTAACTGAAGAAAAGCCGAAAGAAGATGAAGATGTGATTGAAACTGCAGTTCCTTGGCTCCGAGGAAAGAAGGTACTAAAGAAGGTTGTAGAAAAAAAGGAAAATGTGGTTGAGCATATAAAATCAGTGACATTGAAACCTACAAAGCGTGGACCAAAACCAGAAGATAAAAAAGAAACCGAAGAGGTGGTTTTACAACCCACGAAGAAGATACCGAAGCCAGAAGAAGAAAGGGTGGAAATTTCATTGAAACCGGTTGAAAAAGAGAAACCTGAGAAAGCCGAAATATCAATGCAAATTGATGAAGGTTTCAAAACCGTGTTTCCTAAAACTCTCTCACTCCTAAAACAAATTGACAACAAATTTGGAAGTCCCATTCCAAATATTCCAAGACTATTTCCCGAAGCCTTTTACTTTTCCTTCGGTGGTTGGGCCCCCTGCCATATCTGGAAATTTACCGATCTTAAATATCCAATTTAAAATCACTTTGGCCTAAGTACGCAGTCGATTCAGCTAAATAGGAGTGGAGCAAAGTGGACCTTGCGATTTGAAAATAAAAACAATTCGATTATATATATAGTAGAAGAGAGGGTTTACTGCATCCAAGTTGAAGGCGGCATACTGAGTGGTCCGACAATTTTTCCATAGGGCGAGTAAAGAAAGAAGCCAGTCGAACGGTAAGCAGGAAAAGGGGAAGAATACGTTGATTTCAGATGCCGAGCTCGTCGGCTATCTACATACATTTTCCTCGCATACGTGAAACTCGAGGAATCAGCCAATCAGCGCGGTGGTGTGTGCAAGTCCGCCAGCTACCCGTCGCCTGGAAACGCAATGTACGACCACCGCTATATATATACCATCGAGGGCGTTACGAAAATCTCAAAGTTAGTCCGTTTCCTCGCGACACCGTGAAGAGCGCGTGCACACCCCCTAGTTTTATGCGTCGGCTATCAAAAGTTCCGCGCGAGAACAAGGCGCTACGCAACGAGGTGACAAAAAGTTATCGCGCAAACTCCCGTATAGAGCTAAAGGAGAGCTGCCAGCGACATATATACATTCGAGATCGCAGAAAGCCGTAGGGAAAAGGGTATTATTAATTCCCCCCCTGATCCGCCGGGTAAAAGCGAGAGCTCTTAAGCAGCCGGGCTCGAATTTCGAATGTATGTCTCGAGATGACGTGAACGCAGCAATAGGTGTATTGGCGTATAGTGTGTGCAAATACATGTTCGCGTGCACGAACCGCCGAGCGCAGTTCGCTTTCTTAATATATATATCGCGCACGGTTATATTGGAAGCGCGGATGCGGAGGAAAAACGTAAAGGAGCGCAAGAGTCGACGGCACTCAACCGGGGATGCATTTGGTTTCGAATGCGAGCCTTTTGAGATTCTGACGTTTCGCTCGGTTCTCTTTGCTCCGGCGGCGTTCTGGGTGGCATTATCGTGCAGGGTATATACGCGCGGCAAGCAAGTGCAACGGCCGGGGCTAGGGCAGCGGTGGCGGCCGTAGATTCGGGCTTCTGAAGCGCTGGAAGCGTTTCATCGTGCCGAGTGGGCACGAACAAAGTATGGAGCCGCCGCCGCCGCCTCTTTTAAGGACCACTTCCTGCTAAAAGTTCGCTCCCACTCTCTACTTTTTCTCTTTTCTCCTTTTCCCCCCTACTGTCTACTACTCTCCCTTTCGAGTTTCTCATCCATTCTCTCCTCGATCGATTTCTCCAATTCTGCAAGCGCCCGACTCGACCATAGATTCACCGTCCCCTTTACTTTCTCGAGGTACGGGAAATAATGGGCCGGGACTGATGCTCGTCGTACCGGGCGAAACTAAACGATGTGGCGAGCTTTTCATTCCCGTTTTCGAGCATTAGAACAAGTCGTATAAACGAGAACTCGCAAAAAGCAGCTTCCAAGCATAACGGACCCCTCGGTAGAGTCGTCGTCTATATGGACTCGATACTTGCATAGCACTTATTGCACGTGACTTAACCGACGCATCGTAAAAATGCAATGTTGTTGGGGTCAGGTGCGAAAAGTTTCCAAATGAGATTAACAGGTGGCTTCTGCGTGTTGCCAACTCGTTAATGCCGGGTCGTCTTTTACAGATGTACGAACTTTAGTATAGGGTTGAAGAATTTATTCGATATTGCGTATAGTATCATCCGAAAGGTCACTATAAAATGTATTCTTCGAGGTACTCGTATGTTATGTAATGCATTAGAAATAGCGGTGATATAACCCAAGAACTCTTAGGCTTGGTTGTTATCCCTTCAACCCATCGTACCGTGAGTTATTTTACGCCTTTCCTTCATACGGCTTTAAAGCGGATCGTCTTGGATAAGACTATAACCGTCATCACCAATATCGTCGTATGCGGCAAACGAATATGGCCGATCATGGCTACGACAGTGTTAAGAAAGTACTAGTAAAGTTATTACATTTAACTTAGGGTTTTGAGGTCGGGATGAATGTTCCTGAAATTATGAAAACCTGATTCATTGTGATACCTACATGTCTTCCCAAATAATACATGGACGTCTAATGCACATATCCAATTTTTATGTAATATTGATCCCGATGAAAATCCAATGTAACGTAAAATATACGAATTATGGACGTAAAACGAATGAATTGTGGTCGTACAATACGGACGAATTACGGATGAATAAAGGGCGAATTATGGACGTCCAAGATTTATCCATGGACGTATAGACGAAAAATGGATGTAATTTGGACGTCCAGTGCTATTTTGGTTAGTTGTTAGCTCTGTTATCGATCACGTAAAAAATGGCCATATGTTTACCCAAATTATAAAATCTCCAAAGATAATTCTCGAATGAGAATGAGAACAATATTTCCGTTCGAGTTTGACTTTCTCTTACTTCCTGCCTTCAGAGGACATCTTTTACTTAAGAGCACTTTATGGCCTAACATTTCTAACTCATTTCAGATTGACCCCACTGTGAAAGGTAAAATCGATTTTGTATTAGATGGGGGTAATCGTTGAACCCCATGTGTTACAGTATTAGAAAGAATAGACCTGACACTGTTGGAACTATTCACTGACAATATTTCAAACTTTTTTACCAATAATGCTTTTCTTGTATCTTCAGGCCATGGGGAAACTATGATCACATCATAGACAAGTGTAGGTTTCATCGTGCAATTTCAGCAAACCATTATTAAATAAATTATTGCATCGAACCTTTTTATGGATGAATAGTTGGCCAATGGCCATCTTGTCAGATGATTTATAAACGTAGTTCGCTGGTGTACACCAATAGTTCTTGAAACCACCTCTGAGTTATTGGAGTTAGGTTTACGAAACTTTATATGCCTTGCTGTTTCTAGGGCTTCCACTTTCGGCATCATATTAGACCATTAATTTAAGATGTATTGTTCGGCTTTCATTGAAATTATAACATGAGTGGTTCGTATATACTTACTGAAAGAATGAAATACTTTCGTTTACCGTTTGTAACCGAATTAACACTGTACGTCCACGTCCACGCCCACTGCATGTCCATTGCACCTCCATTATATATACAAAATGGACATCTGATGAACGCCCTCTCCAGTGACAACTGGACGGATATTGGACGTCCATTGTACTCGTTATGGTATTTGGTCAGTATTTGGCCTTGATGTCGAGTCCATGTATATTCCAACTATAGGACTTTAATTCTAAATTAGCAATAGCATCCTTATTATTTCTGCATAGCTGGACTTATATTTCTGGCACTAATCCTTGAACTGTTTATCTAATGTTTTAATTGAATTGAAATCTAATATGGAATGAAATTCTTTCAAAAATATCGATAAATTTTTTACGTTAGAAATATCTAAAGAAGGTTTGACATTCAAAAGACGGCTTTGAGTTAAAAAATACATTATTATATTTTTAAAGTTTAAAACGAATTATTGTTCTTAAAAAACTTAAAACGAGCAAAAATAATTCATTTAACGACTTTTATTTACAATTAAACATTTCTTCGTAAAAAATTGTTAGACATTTTTTAAAATCGGAGAATTACAACAATTTTTCGAGAAGATGATTCTGTATAATATCTTAGGATAAATTTTTAATATTTCATAAGCAAACATCAAATATGTCGATTTGTGTAAACGTTAAAATGTTTTCCTTTTTTAATTTATTAATAATTGTTAAAAATTTAATCCTGATAGTCATTGTGATTTTGACGAATTGCATTTATGTAATTATGAAATCGCGACAATTTTGGGGGATGGTTAATTTTGAAAATCGAACATCGGATTCGTCAGCCTAAAAACCCATATATGACAAATTTCATAAGTTTTCATACAGAATAAAAATGTATATCTTTGGCTGAAATCCCTCCATTTTTTTAAGAAGAAAAGTTGAATAGTAAATAAGAATCATTAATACAAAATTGTTAAAGTTGTTGAATAACAAGTATATGTTAAATAAAAAATTTGTTAAATAAATGATTTTTGTTCGTTTTAAATTTTCAAAGAACAATAATTCTTTCTCTCATTAATAACACTATTGATAGTAATATTTTCAAATCTGAATAATATCATTGAAGCATTTTCTTCAAGATGAAATAAGCTAAAATATGATTTTACAATCAAGAACTGCGGATCTTTAAATCGATACATTAATATTCAAACCTCAAACAATGTTCGTGAAAATCCCTTACAATGAACCCGTGATCTCCGCTTAAGCAATTCAAATATGCATTTGAACTTCATTTACCATGTACTGCGTTCAAAATTTTTGTGGTTGAATACCGGGGTTACAGAGCGGCAAACTTAGGGAACGTTATATGCGTATAGAAGATTAATACAAATTCCTGCGCGTGTAGGAAATAATTAGGCTCGCGTACGTAATCGAATAAATACCCTATACTACGCCAAATAGGTATAATATGGAAAATATTCTAAACGTTTGACATATAAACGTCCACTCTGTGCATAGATCTACTATCTTATTATAGATGATATTCTGCGAGGTCTTTTATTGATGTTGATCATGGTCGAATACTGATCATACCTCTCACAGATTTGCAAGACTAAATGAATGCAGGTTCTTGACGATGATATGCAAATATTGCAGTTAACTTCATTAAGGCAGTAGGTGGTAGCATCCATACTGCAATACTCAAACACTCCAATATTCCATTATTCTTAAATAAGCAACTATAACGTTAATTTATATCTGCATCATTTTGAAATGTATGGGATCAAGTCAGTGTTCGACCGAAAACCTTAAATTTTTAATCTATGTTGATCATTTTTGAAAGAATTTCATATTATCTGCCGATGAATGCGTAATGATAACTGTGAATATAGAAATTGGCTGCGATTCAAGGATTATTGGAAAAACGATTCGGTAACTCCGACCTAAAAGTAATATCAGAAAAATAAATATTAATCCCTGCATATATATGTATTTGAGTATTTAGTTCTGTTATTCATCGGTTTTATTTATTTATAAAAAATCTTTACGGATCCAACTTTTCGTATCCACTTCATCAAATCTGCCTATTCTAAGAATATTCTAAATGATGAATGGTTTCTCAGTACAACTTTTATCTTTTATTTAAAACCGATGAATTTTAAGGCAGTAACTTTGACGTAGTACTCGTGAAATTCGCATTATTAAAACAGCAGCATGTGTAGTAAATAAAACGCGACACCACCTAATTAAATCAATGACTTGAGCGTCGTCTGGGAACCATCAGTAGCTCTTGTCCCCGCGGTAATAGGATATGAAAATTCGTTTTTCCCGGATGCCGGTTCTTCGCAATAAGCGAATGGTTAGCGAGAGCTGACTTCGTCGAGACAAATTGACTCTTGAAGCCTTCAACAATTTTCCAACAAGCCCTTATACGCATTTAGCGGAGAAAATGTAAAATACGCTTCCAGAGAGTTAAAAAACCGAACGTCCCGAGAAGAAAAAAGTACCGATCGATCCGTTAAGACGAATACTTTCTTCAGAGACCAAAAGCTGCGGGTTTTTGTGGTGAATTCGGCAACGTCAGGAATCCTCGTCGTCTGGAAGAAGTCCTAGCTTATGAGCCACGCATATACATATTTCCATACCTCAAACATCCTCTGCTCGGCTGAAAGAGTTCACGTTTACTGCGTGTACGCTTTGTGCCCACAATATGCCCATCTACTTGCCGATACGTGTGCCGGAGCTTGTGAGGGAACCCGGGCTAGTGAATGTAAATTATATACCATAATAGGGTGGAGGTGCTTTTCTCTGCTCCATCAGTCAATGTCACAACCTGTACCAGCAACGTGATATAACGGCCGCGAGCACGGTGCGTGTAACCGTATTTACTTTGCACGCATTTTTATCGTGCGGATCCCCTACTACCGTTTTGGGCTTCCCTTCGTCTAACTTGAATGCTTGCGGCATTTATCCAGGCTGCGTAATTAATTTTGGAACGAAAGTTATACAAATGATTTACAATGTGCGGAATATGAAATTGCGCTGCATTTATTAGGGATTCGGTCAGAAGTCACATATGGATAATGTATGCACTTGCAGACGTATTCGACGCTGCTCATGTTATTACGTAAATAATAAATGAATGAACCGATCGGTATTCCTACTACACTGATTATAATTGATGAATTTTAGATATACCGACGAATGGCAATAATCATTAAAATATTTGATTTATTTAAAACAGGTGTTAATTATGCTAATACTTCGTAAATTAATTATTGAAGTAATTCCGCTGCAGCACATAGCAGTCTGAAAATATCCTGAAAATATTCTGAAAATATTTTGAAAGTCCTTCTAAAACGTAGACTATATATAATTTGCAGTGTAATAGTTTTGCAACATTGTAATTTTAAAAAGTAACATTTTTCCAAAATATATTAAGTATAAATATGTTTTAAATGTTGTTAAAGTCTTTGAAACTAGTCAATTGATGAGGAATGCGAATAAATTAACAATTAATTATCCTGTTGATTTTTAATAATAATAACGAGTGATAAATTCTACTACAATCTTATTGTATTAATATTTAAATAGTCAAAGTGTTTCGCAAACTGCTGACAATACGTATACATACATATAGATGTAAGAAATATAACACGTTTTTATGTTGTTATTTGCATACTTGAAAATATTTTATGCATTCATGTATATTATAATTCCATAACGACTATTGACATAAACTATCGTAAGAAACTACACTGGGCATATACATTTCCATTGTTAATATTCAAAACTAGAAATTTTGCGGTGCAATACACCCTTTTTGTAATTAGAATAAAGGCGGCACCAATAAAGGAGAATGAAATTTGTGTCTGACACGTGGCTCATAAGTGCTCGTGAATATATTTCGAAATGACTATTGTGTTAGTAGGAGGGTTGATTTAAGATTCTAATTATAAGAGTACTTATGTTCAAATCTGTCACTTGCATCGTTATATTCAACAAATTGAAGAACATTATCTATAAATTATTGATATTTCTGTAACAGGATATTTATACATACCCTAAAATATAATTCAAACAAGACAGTACGTTCTTCATAATTTTAATATATTTGAAATATTCTACAAAGCAATAAAGCGTTATTAAAAAATTACAGAAGGAAAGTACATCTTTCAGGGAATTAATTTCCTTTTTCTTTGTTTGCAGTAAAAACTGTTCTTCAATTCAAGTGAATTCTTGAAATATACGTCTGTAGCGCATTATGAAGGAGATGTTTACTGGAAACAGACGTTAAAAATTGCGATCATAAGTAAGACATGGCAGGTAAAAACTTAAGGGAAGATGTGACAAATCAAAAGAGTGACGTGCAAAAAGGGAGATTTTATGCCATTTTGCGTGGCGTATATTGCATTATTTACGTAACTGCCAGCTCCTCCGTTACCGTAGTCAGTTTTTTTTTTTTATTTTTCCAGACGATACTTGGAATATACAAAAGAAATATAGGGTGCATTTCCGAAAAGGACGATCCGCAAATCCTTAGCACACCTATGTTTTCTTCCGTATTTTGATGTACTGAATTCGAATATCACGATGAAAATTGGCGGAAATGCGTTTGTCGCAGTAAAAACCATGAAATTTCAACAATTAACTCGATATTTAAAGAAATTAATTATAATATTCTCAATATCTGGAAAAATTATCGACCCCAATTCACGTACATAATTGAAGATGAATTCTTGATTGAAGTGATCCCTTTAAAATATAAAATCATTTTTTTTTTTAAACCATTGCAGAAGAACATACCATTTTCCACGATACAGAATTTGCTAATGTATTAATTACAGACTTTGTTAATGATGCATTTAAGTAATTGTTAAAAACCCTCATGACGTTTCTGCCAATTTTTATGTCCCTATTATGTGTACTTTATAAATATTTTAATTATATACATATATTTATATCAATTTTTACCGAAAATTATGGATTAAACTTATTAAAAAATGTTGAATAGATAAATATGATATAAATTATAAAATAAATATTAGTCAATAGCATATTAATATTTTAATTTATAGAAGATGAAAGACTTTGTATAAACAACCACAAAAAACGTATTGCAGTGAAAATGTCGGTACTCTTTTAGCATAATTAAACTTTTTATTATATTTCAATTTAATATTATGAATTATTTTGAAAATGTACGTCAATGGTGAAAAACCAATCTTGAAACAGGATCGGATTGTCGTCCATTCTAAGGAATTACGAGAGTGTAAAAGAATACAGTGTCATATTATTAATGTCATTATTATTACAATCAGTGCAACTTATTTCATACAATTCTTTTAAAGATTTTAAACACATTGTATACGAACAAAGGTACATGAATGACATCACCATCATTATAGATATGTTGACAGATTTTTAACAAATATGTTAATTAATATTCAGTCGAGCAAGGATATTACATAATTTCGGTTGTGCATTTTTCTTAAACGTCAAATATTCAAAGTTTCAAACACTCGAATGTAGGACTACTTGACCTGTTTTTAGGTAGTGCAACGGTTAATGCACGTCCCAGAGTGCAGTTGCTGCCTGCATACTCATGAAGTGGAAAATAATTTTAAATATTATTCGCAAATGAGATAAATATTTTCCAGATTTGTAATTTTCATTTTTAAATAAGATAGTATACATAAAATTTCATAATACGTAACCTAAAAGTAATAATTAAACTTATGTGCGAACAATTAGAATAATAGAATCGATAAAAAGGAAAATGCAAGAATGAAGACGAAAATATTCCAATTTCGGAAATGCTGTTATCAGAAATAAAAAAAGACAATTTCCATCGAAAATAGAATAAAAAAGATTAAATTCAGGAATGAAAACTATTTAATTTACATAACACTGGTTAAGGCTTGCGGGTCGTTGCCGGAGAAACGTGCTTACTTCGGCGAAACATCCGATTAGTAATAAGCAAGGCTTGGCACGGTGACGATACAGAGACCTTAATCAGTCAACAGCTAGACGGTGGAAGTCGGAAATTTGTTGTGACATTTAACGCCATCTGACCACGTAAACATTTTTTTGTTTTGGTCTTTTCGAAAGATTATAATGTTACGAAATAACACGCATGAAGCTATAAATGAAACCAATGAATACCTTGCAAAACATCCCGTGCAGAAATTTTAGTGTTACATATGGGGTTCTGGTCAGAGCCCTTATTATAATTAGGGCTCTAACCAGAGCCCCACATGTAACGCTAAAATATTTAATGATTTTTCACATTCACGGATGTTTTAAGACATGACATAAAAATATCACCAAATTGTGAAGAATTCACTATTTAAAAAAAAAACAGGAAGGTCAAGATGTAAATGTATAAAGTTGAGAAAATCTATTTTTGTCAATTTACGTACATTTATCAGTGTATATTTGTGGAGGTAAAAAAACAGCGCTTGATTCCATCGACGCTTCGTATTTATCGCACTGCATTGACGTTCTGTCAGGCTATTAAATTAATTCAACGATGTTTCTTCAATACGCTCCATGCCACGAAGCCAGTCGGCAAAGACACTTTGTCGGATCGGAGCAGTACATCGACATCCTCACCCCCTCGTATACAGGTACGTGACCCGGCAAAACTTTTACGAATTTAAGTTAGAAACGCACGTTCACATTTCTTTTCCCGGCGTGTTGCGCGGAGTCAGTTGAAAAATTTATCGGTTATCGTACAATCGACCCGAGCGGTATGTGTGCATCGTGAAAATAGAGTTTTCCCTCCTCATGAAACATTCAGCTTTCACCGTAAAATCATCGGACCGTCGCGTCGCGTCACACCACACAGAGAGGTCGGACTACACCTAACTTGGATTATTCGATAGGCTGTCGAGTCAACGTCATATCGACTTTACAGTACATCCACTCCCTTTATCCCTTTCCATCTCTTAAAACTGCTTTTGAGGCTTAAGCATTTTCGCAAATTGCCCGACGCCCTTATTTTCAGCATTCTCATACTTTCATTTGGATTAAACAGCGCGGTGGGCTCTTTCCGCGGATGACTTTTTAATCCTTCATTCCGCCGGCGCCTGTTGGGTCGATTCACTTCCGGAATTGCCAGTACTGCGGTCTATCCAGCGTGAAAATAAATAAAATACGTGACGTTTCTACGAATTCCCATTTCTAGGTCAACGAAACGAGACCAGCACGCCACAGCAGATTAAGGCGGTTTTATCACCTGCACCGACGACTCTATGAGGTGCGCCCTGCAGTACCCAGTTGCATATATATATATATATATACATATCACTCGCACGGCCTATCGCGACGACCGTCGTCGTGGTCGACATTCTCGAAGGAAGATATCTTTTTCGGGCGATCTTTAACGCGACAACAAAGATTCCAGTTCAATGATTACATTTGACTTCATGCTTTCCTAGAGTCGTGAGTGGACGCTAATGATCGCGTGCCTCTTATGTCTCTCCCAACCGTTTCCTACCTTCACTAGATATATAACGCATTGAGGAATTTTTCGTTTTGTTCGCCCTAAACAAGTTGCTTCGCCAGCAAATAACGGCGACAAGTCTGCTGGTGAAACATTTATTCAGCTTCTTCATTGATATCCCAAACAGAGCGCACAATAAAGTCTTCTTCGATTACATCATTAAAGAACATGATCAGAACATTTCACCAAGGGTTCATCTAACATAATTACTAGGAATATTGCTCTAGACCAGGGATCGTTTTTTGTTTTTAGTTGCTCATCACTTGCATCATCAATCATAAGGATTAGTCTTTATCTTATTCACGGTGTGATATTAGTTCTCTAGGGTAGTGCTCCCGTGAACCCCTTGTCCATGATAAATTGTAGTGTTTCTTAGTAGGATTCCGTATATCATGAAAAAATGTAAACATCACCCTCGTGGGTTCTGTAGAATGTAGATGCCACTTACGATGATTAAACTGCAATTTTTTAATTTAAATGATCATGTTAGGTTTAGTGTAGGAATGCCTATCTCGAATTATTTGTTTTAATATTTATCAAAGATTTCAGAAACAATGCAAATATTTGAATCCGTAGATGGGATGAAAAGAATAACAACAAAATAGGGTACTCTACATGACTTTCAGCGTCGAAGAGGCGGGTTCATTAATTCCGCGCCAAGGAACGAAGTGCTCGTCATCGAGATGATCAGCACATTTTCGCTGTATGGATGTCATAGTAATGAAACGCCACCTGCCGCACAGCCGCAAGTGACTCGCGGCAATGGCAGTTGGCCAGATCATGCTGACGAGGTAGCAATATGTACATCAGCGCAAATATAAACGCGCATTCATTCACGGCAGCCAGGGCGAAAATCGATATATGCATCGCTGTTGCATATGCATATATTCCCAGACGACTTAAGTGGCGTCTAGAAGCTGCGGCCGGCTTTATTTCATTTGGAACACGTGGCAGTTTGCCGCGGATAAATGGCGGAGCAGCGAGCGTTGGAAACAGTGGAAGTCCGGTATGCAAACAATTCTAGGGATCGAAAGCAATTTGCACAGAGCGCGCAACCTACTCCTTTAAGTAGTGCCTCCCATGATATCGTCAGCCTTGGGATAACGAGTTGACTGGAAACTCGGGAGACGGCGAATATGAAGGGTGGAGGCGGAAGAATTCGCGGCTCACTTACCAAGTAGCTGGGAGCACCAACGGCTCGAGAAGCAAAGTTTCGATTTCAAGAACCATTCGTATGCCAGGTATTAATAGCACGACGCCTTATTACGGCGAACTCTTCCGGGCCGTCACCGCCAAGTCGCTCTCTCGCTCCCTCTCTATCTCGACAGCGGCTGTGCACCCAAGGGCACACCGAGTGTGCGGTCTCGTGAAATACCTGAGAAAACTTAGTTACGTTCGAAATGTTTCCGCGAGACATTTCACTCGGAGGTGTAATCAGATTTGATAGCATTTAATTAAATCTTTTTGGAACTGAAATGATAACACTGCCAGTGTAAAAGTTTTGGCAGTAACGTCGACTTACTCTCGTCCAGAAACAAAAAAAAAATAACGAGCGAAAGACCTGAGAATCAATTACACCTCCAATGAAAATGGAAATGTTTCAAACTACCTATTTTCCGCAACAGCGACTCGTCGTAAATTTAATTTTCGTTTCCATTATTTTCGCTTCCACCGACATCGAAATGAAATCCTACACAAGGAAAGGAATTTTTGGATTGCTGTCTGCTATTCGTCGCCTATACACGTGAGCCGGGACGCGAGGCTGAAGAAAATGAACCTCGATGAGTACGGACGTGTCGCGAATAATGGAAACCTGGCTTATTGTGCGAAAGGGCGCTAATGACTGTGACGCCCGTCGAGGTAATCATAGTGCGCTTCGTGTCGTGGGTCATCCACCTCTCGCCTATCTAACTTTATTTCGAATTATCTAATCTGTTATTGCAGACATTCGATACTGTTATAATTCCTTTGTGATGATCAACAGAGCGACCCTCATTTCAATCGAATGAGTCATGGTAAATTATGATAGATGGACTTTGAATATTTTATCAGGAAATTTGAGGCTTCACAAAAAGTGCATATTGCTTATTAGTAGGATAATTACGAAGTCTTCCACTGAATGCCGATTTTTCATAATTTGGTGAACGTGGATAATCTATATTGATGAAATTGGATTCATTAATTTATATCAATTTTTCAATTCTACTATTTGATTTGTAATGTTGATGGAGAGTATGCAAATTTGTCGATCTAACCAACGATCTTGATTGAATTTCGACATACTTTCAGAGATACTGTTTTTGTGTTTGACGAACAAATGGTACGACTGCGTGGTCGTTTTCAAAGAGCATGACCACATCTAGAGCATACCAGTCAGATGCATATAACTGACTCATGTGAAACAGTTCATATAGGACAGGAAAATTGAATGTACATATATTGTCCAGATATGCACGAGTAAAGGACGTCCCGGCGCATAGGAACATTAGACGATTAATGTAAGTCTAGTTTATATCTTTTAGAAAACCTATTTATATTTACGTCCATTGTGCATCTAGATCTTATACGTACAGTCTGGGCGTCTAATGGATGTACTTGTGTTATTTAGGTAGGGCATTCTTTGTACATTATTTCGTCAGTCCGATTGATTTTCGGAAATAGATGGATTTGATTTCACAGTGACCTAGAATGTGGAATCAATGTTCAAACAAAAGACGTGATCCTGAATATTAAACCGGTGGGAATTCACCTTTTATCAATCCTATAATTTCTTATGAATGCCACTGATAAGTTGATCAGTGGTTGGAACTTGCGGCTTGCTATGTGTACAACATGTCATCAATTATTTGCCCACTACTCCTTTCATAAAGCGTTCGATTGCATAAGAAAGAGTAGGTAAATATCCGAGACTACATTCACCCACAATATAGGTGCTTTTGTGTAATTTCGAATGTTTACCAGCAGTTCTCGATAAACCGTTCAAAAGTCATTCTTATCAGTGGCAAAGTAAATTTCGCGGTTTCCGTAAGCGTGTGTGAAGTCGACTTCCACTAGAAATTCAGTGGTTCATATGGTAGTGGCAATGGCAGCTAGAACAGCCGATGCGTATAGTTGTGCCGCGGTTTCTCGAGCGAACGCATACGATCTGCTTCAATCGGTATTGCACTGTGCCATACTAATCGACGCATAACACATTGGATTCCACTGTTAACCCCATTGGCAGTGGCCCATTCTCAACGGTCGGACCGCACGCGAAATTCCGATCTGAAATCTCGGTGAAGGAATAGAGAGGGGTCAAATGCACCAGAATGTACGTGGCGAGTCGTTAACTGCGGCTTACGCCGTTACTCGAAAGGGAATGTCGGTCGCGATTGTTTTCATTGACATCGGAATAATTGCTCCACTTTTCGAAACTTGAAATTCGATAGTATATATCGCCGAATAATGACTCAGCTAGTGCCATAATTGTGTTCGGGAATGCGACTCGCCATAATAGTGTTCGGGAATGCAGAACAAATAAGAGAAACGAACATAATAAGAAAACATTTTAAAATAATCGTACTGTTTTTATATTCCGTTTTTTTTTCAAAGTGAAAGTAATTTGACATGGTTTTTATTTGGTAACAGACCTGTGTAAGTATACTGTCATATACATAGGAGCTATGACGTATCCGTGCTCTCGAGTTTCCCAAAATGACGATAATTTGTGTTCTCCGTATCGACAATAATTCAATATACTCTGATATTCAATTTGCAAAGCGAAATGCCGTTGTCATTGAATTATTTGACTTGACCAACCGAAGGGCCTTTTATTGCCGCTTTTTCTGGTGTGAAAATTCATTGACATATTTTCAAAAGTGTCGCTCATGTTATAATTACTCGAGACAAAAATAGATTGAACATTTTTGTTATTGTGAATAAGACATAAAATAAAATAAAATAAAAATAAAGACAAAAAAAAAAATTTAGAAATATTTTTAAAAAGATGATTATTTTTCCCTTCTGTTTTTTTTTTTTTTTTTTTTTTTTTTTTTTTTTTTTTTTTTTTTTTTTTTTTTTTTTTTTTTTTTTTTTTTTTTTTTTTTTTTTTTTTTTTTTTAGTCAGTTAAAAAAATTCATTATCTTGATTCCACTTTCAAGATAAATCTATTCCCTGTAAAGTAATCCACAGGGCAGTGTACTTATATTTTAAATAACAAGTCCGTAATATACGTTACTCTACACCCGTTGCTTGTTGGTATTAAAATCGTCCATAACCTAAAATTTCATAATAATATTAGATAATGAAATCGCGATTTCTTGTTGCATTGGTGGAGGTAAACAGAACGTTAAAATGTAAACAGCCGTAGTTACACGCAAAAAAGTATCAACTTTGCTTCCTCTC
The DNA here is from genome assembly GCA_030522945.1 of Trichopria nigra. Lineage (NCBI taxonomy): Eukaryota > Metazoa > Arthropoda > Insecta > Hymenoptera > Diapriidae > Trichopria > Trichopria nigra. Next base: position 15,727 of record JAPYZR010002603.1, read on the forward strand.
AGGAGTCGTTGAATTTTTTATACTCCTGGAAAGTGTACAAAATCGTTTTACATCATAACAGGAATTAATTTACATATTTAAAACGGTCCTTCCGTATATGGCGACGGGACGTGTAGTCTAGCATGACTCCAAAATTTGTATGCTACCTATGAAATGTATTCCTAAATTATAATCCTTAGTTACACGTTCCTGGAGTTACAAATATATTCTATGTTCAAAAAGACGCACGTGTAATTCATGTGAAATTTCTCAATTAATAAATGATTATTATTGTATAATTTATACGAGAAATTAAAATAGATCATTATTTTTATTTAATGACAGTATAATAAGAATTTCTTAGAATTTATCAAATTGTTATTGATAGCAGCATATTTAAATAATGAAGTTTCTAAATTATGTGTTTAAATTTTTTAAAAATTAAAAAGAATTTCAATTACAATTAGAATCATAGGTAGAATCTAGAACAAGCTGTATATTTATCATAATATAAAATATCCGAAATTACATTTGAAAAATCGTTCATATTTAAGTTAATTATATAGTAATCCCGAATTTACTAATTTCATTTTTAATTCCACCATTCATCCCTTTTTTGTTACTTTACGCTCTGAAATACAAAAATTATTCCTTAAAAAATACTCTACTCCCACAATTTTTTATATTTTTCGCCAAATAAATTTCGGCGTGCTTTTTTTACTATTTTGAACAAACTCTCGCATGGATTTTAAAATCCGTCGCATTTTTGCCGAAATAAAAATTCCAAACCATCGAACAAATTTTTTATATTTTTTTCGAGTATGCACCTTAATTTTGGTGTTAAAATAGTGTTAAAACCTATAAATAATAATGCTACATGTGTTAAATATATAGTGGTAAAAATCTCGTCGGTCCCTCCCCACTTGTTTTACATATTATTTTGTTTTACATTTATTTTAAATGAAACACAAGCTGAAAACTTATATGTTTCGACAATAAACTTCTTTCTTTTGATTATATGTTTGTATTTTCACTGTTTATCATTGACAAAAAAAGATTTGAAGTCAATTCTAGACTTATAAAACTCGACGTAGCTTTTACTTTTTTTTACCGGAAAGACTCGGGAGACCGAAGTTCAAGTCCCTCAATGGCTGAGTTTCTGAAATAGGAAAAAAGTGTGATTGGTACGTAGGATATTGTCGGGGCGAGCGAAACGAGGTGTAAAGCAGCCACGAAGCGATCTAAATAATAGCACAGTCAGAAATGCTTTCCAGTCAGGCAATTAAGCATTACTGGGAAAGTCTAAACTGTACTACGAACGTTCCCTAAACAGATATTGTTTGGAACGTAGATATAACGTCGATATTATTAGATGAAATAATGAATGAAAAGAAAATTTTCTTGCGCTTGTCTAAGAAAATAAACATTATAACTATACTTTCTTTTAATATTTACTTATAAATCAATAACGTCTTTTAAAAAATAGATTGATTTTCAAAAATTGCAGAGTTTAATTTTCTTCTATAATTTTTTCTTGTTCGTTTTAGGAAAATGGGTATACTATAGACTATTCTCTATCCGTTGCTCTCATGAATATTATACAAATGACAAATGTCCGCGGCATCAATGATTGATGATTTCATCGGTTTTTTTTTCAGTTTTTCAATTTTGATAGATATTAACAAAAAAAAAAAACCTAAAAAAGTTGTACATCAAATGTTTGTTATTAAAATTACAAAAAAACTTTTGCTATAATATGTTTTGTTTATGGCAATTTTGCAATATATTATTTTCGACATTCATCCCTGTACGATAATACACGTAGAGCATTTCAATGGATTACCTGCTATCCTTTCATTATACTTCAGCCACTCTTACACAACAAGGTCTTTCTTGTGCTCGTCCATGACATAATTCCGAGCACGCTGAAAAACAACGTTTTTGCTCCCATTAATAAGGTGAACAAGGTGGATTTTACGGTATATAATGCCCTTTAATGCAACGTACTAGCAGTTGTTACGAGGTTCATTTGTTATATTATTGTGATATAAAAATATATAAAAGTCCTGAATTTTGAAAATTGTATGAAAATATATCAAAATGGTCCTAATACGTAATTGCATTAAATGCAATTTTATTTATTCGAAGAGTTTCGGATACGCTTGCATCGTTTACAATTATGTTGACGTGAAAATTATGCAGATATTATTTTACGTAACAATTTCGTGGAAATGGAAAATGCATACACAAATACGTATTATATTATACATATAATGCAGATGCAAACACAAGAAATATGTCACATAAAATATCAATGTACTTTATATATTGTTTGAAGTAATTCTGAAAGAAATTAAATTGTAACATTAAAAAAATAATTTTAATTTTAAGCAGTAGAACCTTAAAATTACAGAATTACAGACTAGCTTAAAATTTAGTTGTTATTAAAAACAAATTTTTATAATCGTTTAGAAAAATATAAATCTTATATGTATAAAATACCACATTAAAAAATGTATGAAAACAAATAAATGTTGCCAAAAGGCAGTAAATACTTAATGAAAAGTAGTATAAGCTCAGCAAAGGCGATAATAGTGAACAAAAAGTAGTGCGGATTTCGAAGAAAATAAATGAAAGAATAAAAATAATCAAAGCAAATAAAAAGCTCTAAGCCAGTAGTAGCAAAACTTTAAAGGTGAGAATTTATTTTTATTGCAGAGATTTTTAAAAATTCCGTAAACATCATTAAAAAATTACAAATTCTAAAAGCAAGTAAAGTTATTAAATAATTCGCAATTTAAAAGAAATAAAAATTATCGAGCTCCACGTGTTTTAATCGGGTATAAAGGTAACAAACGGTCTATAACATATATATATACGCAGGAACATTTTTTGGCGCTTGTATTTTATAATTAATTTGATGCATGGTGCGCGTGCTTAATTACGACCATTACGTTACTTTTGAATTTGTTACATAAATCTCGTAACACTTCGTGTAATAATTAAACACGGAAACTTCAAGTCCCGTAAGTAATATATCCATCGATCTGTACATTTGTCGATTGCATGCATCAGGTATTCCGGCTGCTTAGTTGTTGAAGCACGCGTGCTTTTAATCACATAGGCGCCTTATACAATCTGCCCACTCTATTTGCATATGTGTATCGTAAGACCCACAAACTGATAATTCCATTGCTAACAGAAAAAGAACCATAATTTCTATACATTTTTGGAAATACATTTGAATAATAGGATCAGTGATAAATAACAGTAGCAATGTACGTACTTTTCGTTTTGAGTATTCTACCAAATGTTACTTGACTATGACATTTATTCTACATATTTATAAATGCTTGTATACGTGGATTCAATAATACGGTGATGAATTACAAAATAAATTATTTCAAAGTTTATTATCTTACACCGTACAATATTATAATATTCCATCCTGCACTGAGTGAAATGTTTATTAACAATATTTCAATAGTAATAGGTATATATACGTATGAGTAAAATTCAATTTTAAACATAATATTGATTTTTAAATACCTTACTATACCGTTTCATTTATACTGATATATATGAGTCAATTTTACTTATTAAATTGTGCATTTGAAATTAAGACAAATATATTTATATTCATATATTTGAAATATTACATAAAAATAAACATATTGATTTTTTTTTCTACAATATTATAAAACATGCAAAACTGAAAAAATTATTTGATAAAATTCAAATTATATTTTATTCCGATTTATTTTCATATTTGTTTCCATATTTTTTTACATGTATTCATTTTATTTCTTTTTTTTACAAATATTTTACGGAATTTACAACAAAAACATTACTTTTTTTAAGTAACATTGTGGTGTATATATTTGCGTATTATACATTTTTACACTATATATTGAATTTATAAATACATATAACATGACCTAATTTTATTCAAGCATTTTACTTATTTTAAAAAGGACATATAGTTTATTCTCATTATTGTTAAAAAAGATTTAAATAGAATTCAGTATTATGCTAACACACCAGGACTGTAGCTTTTCGATACAGATCTCCCCGTTCTTTTAAACTGCCCGCAGGCGGTGTTTTCATACATTTGTTTCGATATGTATATATAAGTTCGATTTCCTCAGCTGTACAGTTTTCAAGCAGTTTAGTTCACTTTTATTCAAGCTCACTTTAGCTTCATTCAAAGCTCTTTTGAAGTTGCGGTATTGTTTCGATTGAAATTTACAGCAACTAATTTTTATGTTTCAACACAGTGTATTTACTTTTATTACCTCGAGAATAACATTCAATCTCTTTCCTTTTTAAATCATAAAGTTTTTTAAATCATTGAAAATATGTTTTCTCAATTAAAAATTCAGCTTGCAAATGTGAATATAACAATGATATGTAAATTTTGTCTCAATATATATATATATTATATATGTAACATACACACATATACACAAAAATCATGGACTTATCTATATAAAACATCTCTCTCTCTTTCTCTCAATAAGAAAATGTCTTCATTTGTTTGACTATAGTTGGCAGCATGATACGCAATGCTCTCCTAGCCCATATAATATTCAACAGTTCAACGACGAAATTAAATATTTAAATTCAATTTACGTGCACGTCGCGGCGGTCATGATTGCAATATGCAAATGGCGCATAATTAAATCAGTATTTGCAACCCATAAAATCAACTGCTATACCTATTATAAGTCAATCTACCAACTATAAATCCTTACGAAATACCAAATAGTGCATTTTAGAATAATAGAAACGCCAATAATTATGACAAATGTACTGACGGAGTTTTAAACTGCGATTTTTAAAACCATTGAATAAATTGAACTTTACAATGTCAGGGTGTAATACTATGTCGCATTTGATATTCCTTGTCGCACTTGTATTCTGTACTGTGACATAATACTATATATATAGTATGTGGTTATGTAATGTAATTATAATTGCATCATAATTAATTAAAGTGTTATATTTTTATTAATAACAAAATAACAATATGTCCATCATACAAATATTAAGAAAATAATACAATTCACGAATTTCATTTCATTCAACACACTGAAAAAAAAATTTGTTATTTTCAAGTAAATATTTACTTGAATTAAGAAAATGTTTCTTTCTTTTTAGTAAATCTTAAATCTTAATTCAAGAAAATCTTTTCTTTATTCAAGTAAATATTTATTTGAAAATACAAATTTTTTTCAGTGCAGAGATTGTTTATGAAATTGATTAGTTTCAACAAAGCGTGTGAATTTAAAAATTACATGTGTTTATGCATAGGGTGATTAAAAAGTCCAGTTTTCGTTTGACTTGGCAGGTGGAATTACCTGCGAATGAGCAATTGGTCGCAAATTTTGCAAATTTTCACTGTTTCAAGTCAAAAGAGAAAAAAAAAAATATCAAATATCCTACTTGAATATTATGGGACCCAATACTCATTACCATTATATAAATATATATGTATTGTGCAATGTCAAATCGTCCAATTCAATGAACATTTCGAACAAGAGAAAAAGATATATTATAAAATTTAAATAATCATTTTTTAATTTCGAAACGAGTCAATTCAGACGCCACCCTCGATACCGCTATACGCATGTAAATTGAGCAGCGCACCGGATGCAATAAGGGGTATGTGCGAAACGACACTGTCTGGGAAAAGTCAAAGCACGTATTGCCGCGGGCCAACTGACTACGCAAATATCTTTTCATCGATTTTGCGGTTCAACTGTTCATAAAAATGTCGCGAAAATCATTTATATCGAACGTTAGCTTAAATAACACGACACTTCACAAACACGACACCGAAGACATTCAAATTCAATCAAATGTGGGAGTTTCATTATTGAAGACTTAATTCTTATATATTTTTAATTTATTCTTGGCCCAGGGGTGGGGGGGGGGGAGGCATTGTAAATTCTTTGCTAATTGTCTTTCACAAAAATTATACTTTAAAAACATAGATTATAATATCCCCGAAAACCTCGAAAATAAAATTAGCATTTGTACATTTTATGACAGATATAATTTTGAGAGGATTTATGTCTGTTGAATCCTATTTTTAGAAACATATTTTAAATGAAGTTTATAGCCTTACACATTAGTGTTGGTTTTGTTTAGATGAAATATTATACCATCGTTTTTTCAAAATACTAACTGTTATATTTTATACAAAATTTTTATATTCGTAAGACATGCTTAAATACAAATTTTGCAAACATATATAACAAATAATAAATTATAACTAAAATTCTCATTTTTAAACTGATTAGTTTTTGGGATATATCCGTGTTAAAATTACTTTATAGTAACATATTTTTCTCAATTTTTTGAAAAAGAATTTACCAATGGCTTTAAATTCATGGAAAGTGTAAACTTAATATGCTACATTTAAAACAATTGTATCTTCCGTAATTTATTGAAGAAAATAATGAACATTTATTTAAAGTTCTCAGAAAGTACATCGGATCAAACAATAGACGCATCTTTAAAATTGATCAACTAAACGTCACGATAATATTTTCAAAAAAATAAGATATATTATGCATATATAGATATATATACAGTATGAAGGATTAACGTACATGTACTGGAAGTTATTTGGAAATGTTTTTAGAGTGTACAGTAATTGTTTAATTTCGCCTTGAACGTCATGTTGTTTTGTTTTAAAAATTATTCTGACACATTTTGTGAATTTAAGATAATTTATCGCCAATCCCAATGTATTCAACTTACTTCCGAGAATGCATATCAAATAATCAACTGCTTTAATGGTATAGTAGATTCATGAAAATCGCACAAACTTTATTAAATAAGCATTATTCAGCGAATGCTGCAGTTAATAAGATAAGGCAAAGACTAAAAAAATGCTTTAAAAAATCTCTTTGCTAACTAATCTTCCAGTTGGTTTGCTTGCATTATAATCGATAGAAAAATAAAAAAGTTCAAAGCTCATTCTGCGGGATCGACGAAAGAGGTCATCAATTTCTACTTTCTATTCGCAGTTCTTATTTGCCAATATATATAATTTTAATGGGTGCTTTCATGAAAGAACCGATCAATGGACAAGCTCGAGATATTTTGATTGTTAACGTCCGCTAAGAGTTCGCTGTAATACTTTCAGCAAAGTTCGTTATAATCATATTAATATCGACTATTTTTAATTAGCTGTTGGTACGAGGTTTTCGTTAGATAGTGTGCACTCACACCGACTCCCTATATTTCTTGGTGTAAAAAACTGAGCTTTTCTTTCATGAAGACTGAATTTCTTGTCCATTAAAGAATAAAATGTCAGTCTTTTAGAAGTTATGCTCATTTGCACTGAACAGAAGTTTTGAAATGGTGGATTCACCATCGTAAAAAAGTGAATTTCCAATCTTTAGAGAGTACAAGAATTGATCTGTTTATAATAAGAGTAACTGCAATTAAATAATTGTAAAAACGAATAAATCTACAATTTTATAGGGTTACATAAGCACTCTATAAATTATTATTATTAATGTGAATTCTACCATCGTGTTATTGCATTCTTATTTTTCATTTGACGATTATTATTCGGTAAGTTACGATATATACATATGATATAAAGGTTCTTAATTAATAATATATTAAATGGAGGAACTAGAATTTCTTTTTGATCTTCTTTCCGAGTAGTAGCGTTAGCAAATTCAGCCGATGTTACGAAAGTTTAAAGGATATTTGAGTTTCTAAAGATAATAATGCAGTACGATTAACAGACATGGTCTTGTGAATGTTACCTGGAACCAATTCTATACTCCGGACGTCTACGACCAAGGTATCAAATTTATTGCACTTTGAAAAAAGCATTAAATACACTTATTTACATTTTTGAACCTGGAAGCACTAACGTCAGATGTCATTTGTATATCGTCGCTTATCTTTAGAAAATTGGTACCCAACAGTAGACTTCTAGCAGACTTATACGAATTCTTACAATATATAAAAAAAAAATATGTATTTCCAAACACCTTAGTCATGTGAAGTTTTTATTGCATCTAGAATATACTTAGTAAACGAGAAAGTCTTGAGATTTTGAACATCCGATTGAGAATAATGGGGAAACATTCGTTTTTTAACGTGACTACTGATATTTTCTCAACTAATATAAATTTATATATAGTATACTTTCCATTAGTAGCTTTCAACATAATTCTTAGTTTCCACAACTATAGTTTATACAGAGATAGCAGAAAGTTTCACTAAGCAAGCACATCGTAACATAAAAAATTTTAATGTACATTGCCTGAATAAATTTATTCATATTTTATGTCATCAATCCTTTATACAGATTTCCATTTCAACATCATTGGCTTTGATGTCTATATCAGGACTACCAACGGTATCGAATTCAATGGTATCGGCATTACGGGGAATCCTACTGTACAATAGGTCTAACAGGCAATCACAATGACGACCTGAACCCAAACCTAAACCCGAACGTCTTCATCCAACGTACAATCAAATCTCAAGCCTGAAAGCGTTTTGATACGGCCTTCATTGTACGGCCTAATGGAAGACATTCGCAAATCGTACATCTGTTACGATAACAACAATTGAAGCTGGAGAAAAATCCTTTACATCTATTATCATAAATTCGTTTTAAAAATCGCCTAAAATTTATATTTAATTACGGATACCGTAAAGTCCGGCAGCCAACACCACTAGGCGGAACCGGCCCATTGTTATAATTTAAAAATAAAAAATAATCGATCACCATTTGATTGCGTGTACTTTTCCCAGAATTTTAAATAGTATATTGTTACTAACACATGTTTCTTAATAAATGAAGCATGATATAATATTTCTTTTGCTCATTCTTTTTTTGGTAAGATCGATGGCTAATCCAGTATACAATTCCGAGTACTTTGTGTACGTGTTCATCATTCTCCTGATTAAACAAAAAATGATGACTGTTTTATTCGGTAGAAAATTCCGAGTACTTAGAGTACTCATTCGTCATTTTCCGTAGTAAACTAAGAAGTATACATTTATTTTGAGTTTTTGAAATTGTTTTTTTGAAGATTGTGGATATCTCGAATTACAGTCGGTCAATTTAAAAAATCTATAATCTTTAGATTCGGTATTTTTCTTAATTGACAAATTTATACTAATATATTTCAATCTATAGCTTAAAAAAGTACGAAGAATGCGATTTTCAGCTTTTCCTTTTTGTAATTTTGATCTTGATAATTTACTTGTTGACATAAATTTCATTGCCATATTCCCTAATAGCACAAAAACATTCCAGCAATCTTACAATAACCTTTAATTAAATCCTAAAGTTTGTAACATTATTAATTATTCTTTTATTCTTTTTAATGTTTATTTATTAATGATATTATATACATAATTATTTAAAGATTAGAATTTTATTTTTTATTTACTTATTTTCACATTTTTTTTGCTCGCAAATAAATGAAAAAGATCGCATTCTTCCCCGGGCGGGATTCGAACCCGGGTCCTCTCGCTCGCTACACACGTATGATACCACTCCGCTACACGTGTTGTTGGCATGTTTTTATGTAGTATCTTACTAACTGTACTGTTGTACGTTGCCTATTTGTTTTAATTTAAGTTATGCTTAGTCTAATGGTTGTATTGGTTCATTTGATAATTTTTGTTAATGGGTTTTTCATTATTCTTTTTCTTGATTAGTTTCGAAAAAACATTTTGTATTGTTTATTTAACATTAAATGCAGTTTTCATATGGCACCAATTTAACAATTTCTTGCATTCGACATCTTATGAACTGCATGTTGGCATATTATATAAATGTTAAATATATTTATTTGATATATATGGAAATCGACAATTACAATGATTTATTACAATTAACATTTTTTTTATGTCTTTATTTAGTAATTAAAATTGTATTTATTTTAAGCTATATTAAAGAGAATCATTAGCAGTCTTCCCACTTAATACAAAGAAAAAATAGCATTTTCTTATTCTGAATATCGTATTATGTATACGTACTCATGTTTAAAATATATGTTTAGAGAACTTTAAATATATTATACTGTAGAACTCTTAGTTAGTTTTTAAACTTTGTAACCGGAGAGCCATAGGATTATCATAGATTTTAAGGTTACAGGAATATTGAAATAACAACAGGTTACAATGTCATTTTCCAACCTTTTACTAACCTCATTATTTTGGGTATCGGCAAAGTTATTGGAACATACTATTAACGTTACTATTTGAGATTAAATTCTAACCTTTTATTAATATTACAGTAATATTCAATCTAAAGGTTATAGTGATGTACAACATTCATCAACTTAATCAACATAATCAGTAGAAGTCACAGTGGTGTTTGGGTAGTATTATTTGTAAGGCGCAAGATAATATTTTTATTTGAAGTGAGTCAATATACAAAGAACTACGAGTTTTTAATACGACAACTTTTGTACATTTCGATTGTATTATTTTGATCGTAAAGTTTCGCTAAAATGTTAAAAGTATAAGCATAAGGAATGGATAGCTGACATCTAGCGGCGACAATGCGTACTGCGATGGGTTTATTCGATTTGCTCAGAAAGATAAACTATTTAGGGCGTCCTTCATATACAGATTTTATGTCCAACCGGTTCTTAAAAAATATATACATTTTTAAATTGTTCATGTTTGCCGATGTACCGTCCTCCACCGAGCATCTACGTGAAACAGTGGTTTTACCAGGTACGTTTAGCACAGCCATTTTGAAATTATACCAGATGACCTCAATCCCGTTTTGCACCAAAATAGCGTTATGGAAACAGCTATTCAAACTAATTACCCTACACTGTTTCATTCGCGTCAATTTCTAAAACGTATCGCATACTGTTTACGTATCCAATTAAAACACTGCAAAATTAAAGCAGCCAATTAAGGAAAGAAAAAAAAAACAACAGCGACGATCGGCGGTTACTTCCTGGTCGAGTGGTGGGGATTCACAACAGGGCTAACTCTATCACGGCAAATTACATTTCCATCTTGTTACGTGATAGGCGCAAACATGCCCGTCAACGTCAGACCGAGTTTCTTACTGATTAGTTATAGTCGACGTGCAGGATTATATTTTCGAAGCAATTAATTAACAAAGTTCTCCCGTGCCGTAGTTCCGTAGTGGGAGGATGAATTCGCCCATGGTGGCAGAAAGAACGACAGTTGAGTCGCGGAGGTAAGTTGGTAGGGGGCTTTGTCAGTTCAGGTAGAAATTTCAGGGCTTGGCGATGTCGCGCGACGAAATAGCAGCACCTTGGAGGAGGGAAAGCGCAACGATTTCTATGCCTTTTGTCTGTGTGTATCTGCGAGCGAAACGAAAACGCCGTCTCGGAAACGTTCATCGAGCCTATTCTGAAAAGGGGTTAACGAACGATAGTATAGAGCCGCGCGTGCGGCTCCGGCCTGCCTTTGAAAAGCTTGCGGGAGATTTCCCGCGGATATGGGCGCCGCTGCATCGAAGGCTGTCTTATGGTTGGTTCGCTTCAATTGCTGCATGCGTTCCGCTCACCTCTGCACATCCAAAGGGAGCAACGGAACGGTGGAAAAACGACGTCTCTATTTATTTATACGCGGTTGAAAGGCGATGTTATTTCGCGTCCTACTCCTACGAGAATTCAATGGTTTCGGTGATTTTAAAATTTCCAATTGAAATTTTTCAGTTTAAATAAGAAATTGTGATTTTACTGCATTCGTTGCATTAATATTTGGATGCATTTTTGGAAAAAGGCACATGATGTTGTATGTCAGATTCTGGAGCCACGCATGACCAATGTACGTCCAGTTGTCACAGGTGGGGACGTCCATTAGGTGTCCATTGTGTACGTGTCGCGGACGTACAATGAACGTACGATGGATGTGCAGATGATGTACAATCGATGTAAACATAACCAGGTCTTTAATGGACAAAAACTGGACGTACATTGATTGTCCGATATACGTGCGAGTTTGGAGGTCCATTATTAAATGATTTTATGGCATCCGAAGAGAGATCATTCTTTATGCCGGACGATTCCTAACTGTATTGTCTAATAATTGGACCAAGTAGTTTTGATCATTCGTAACTCAATGAAATTAAAAAGTATAAATGAAACGTCTTCTTTATATATTAGAAAATCCAACGGGGTAAAATGGATTCCACTTGGATCAGTCACATTCAGCTGGATGTCATGCATGGTACGTGGATTATTCAAAACCATCTGAATTTCAATGAATCTATTTGGACGGATCCATCAGAGTCATCGATCAGGTGTACAGCATAAAATGTTAGACATCTCGGTGCAAAGTTGAGTGCTTTTCCATATTTCTGTGCGCGCGAATGCAGATAGACCCCATCGAGCTTTTATAAAAGTTTCGAAAGTTGTTATAAAAAAACGTTACCGATTACTATCGCATATATATATCTGAATGAAAGTATGGAGTATGCGCAGACAAAATGAATCTTCCCTAGATGAAACTGTTGAGGCGAGAAGGACCCCTGTCAAATATGACAGATGGAGAACAAAGGCAAGACGCGCAAGACTCACCTCAAGAGTCGGGCGAGTTGCTTCTATCCTGCCTCGTAGATCCCGGTAACTACCCGGTGGATTGCACATGAGAGGCGCTTGTCCACGATCCTAATGGAATCCGATATCGAATGGTTGATCCTCGATCAACGACCTGGAAATAACGTTTTCGAATCGTGCACTTTGTTTCCCGCGCGAAAAAACATCGCCGCGAACTCCGGATCTTACGCGATCTGCCGAACTATGGGAATGAAAGGTTTTTCGTCGGTATTGTACGCACGGCAGCCTTTCACCAACTGCATCGATTTCCGGCTGCGTTTGTTCTCGCACTCGTGGGCCGGCAAAAATATAGGGAACGATAACGCACCTGATATGTGGACCTCTACACAGTATCGGCCGTATATATACGGAACGTTTCTGCAACAGCCGACCCGACGGTTCGAGCGCTGTCTGCGCAGTGAAGCAAACCAGTACTCGCCAGCCCCGCCGCGCCACGCTCGACTCTCTGCGTTCATCCCTCCACTATACCCCGCGATTCAAGCGACCTCCGACAGAAACGATTCCGTCTTGCTCGTGTACCGCGGTCCTACTCCCACTCCCACGCGACCCGTACACCACCATGAACCCCTGCTGGGCTCCTGCTGCCGCTGATGCTGATGCTGTTCCGTGACGTTACACCTTTCCTTACCAGTCGTGCCTCGTCACGCGGCTATTACTTACGCGATCTTCCCTGTCTTTACGATTTCGCTCGGATGCCGCCGCCTAATTTGAATATCAATCGGTGGCACTGCCACTTACAGACGTTTCACCCCTTGCCAGGAATATGTACGAGGACTTGAAGGGTTGCCACTCGAAATCGTCATTTTTGTCTTTTTACTTTTAGTTCGATGTCAAATAGTTGGCACTATACTGCAGTTGTCCCAGTAAACGAAAAGCAATTTAATTTCCAAGGACGAAATTGAATGGGTTTACAGTCTTTCTTTACCGGTTTTAATTCCATATGGATTTATTCTTATTTTTTTATTGTTCTTTTTTTTAACGCATTGAATGTTTAGTGTACATTTAAAATTATTATTATTTATAGATTTTCATGTATTTAATCGTAATTGTTTTTACTTACACTGAAAAAAAAAATTTGTTATTTTCAAGTAAATATTTACTTGAATTAAGAAAAGAGTTTTCTTGAATCAAGTAAGATTTACTAAAAAGAAGGAAACATTTTCTTAATTCAAGTAAATATTTACTTGAAAATAACAAATTTTTTTTTCAGTATAAAAAATTGGATTGAAATGCATTCATATATTTCAGATAAATTCGAAGTGGACAAAATACAAGGACCCAAAAAATGACGAAACGAATGCATTGTCATATTCGTTCCAGTCCTTTTTAGATTGTTTTAGGGTCGCTTCGCTAAAATTAAGCTTTCATTTTGACACTGCCGAATTCATTCCAACACATTTTCGTATACTGGGAGAGGAAAGGCAATACAAAGCACAAAGTAATACCCTGGGTGTAAACGGCCTCGTATATCGATATTTATGTATAGGTTTCGGTTTGTTTTTACTTTTAAAAAAGAAGCAATATCCGAAAATCGCTTTTAAAAGAAAAAAAAATATTGTATGATGTTAGTTTAAAAGATTTTAAATATTATATTAATAATATATAATTCAAGAGATAAAGGATCATATTGCCTTAAAAATGAACAAAAAAACAATTATTTTAATTACGATTGAACTTTTCGTGTAAAAGAAATTCTTTAAAAATTTACTTATTTTTATTTCTAGAGAAACAAAATTCTCTAGAACTTCAGAGAATGAATTGTTAATATCAATTTTGAAATCCCATCATTTTGTTCGAAATTATTAATTAATTTTTCTGAACAAAAGTTCAAAATAAATCTCTAATAAAAGTTGTCAAGTGAATCATTTTTAAATAAAATAGTTTAATATTTTTTTTTCAGAAATAACCCAGTCAACCATAATGTAACAATTACGTAACATTAATGTAACATTTATGTAAGAAGTAACCATGATGTATTTATTAAATAATTGTTACTTGTTGTGTTTGTTGGGAATAAGCCTCTTTCTCCTCAAGTCTTAAACGTATAATAAAGAATTTTTTCCAAGATGTGATTTCCGGGTAATGACACTCTTTAACTTTTCAATGGTTAAGTGTCGCATTGATGAGAGAACATCTACTAGCCGTTTGATTTACTTCGAATTTTATACCCATATAATATAAAGAATGTACGTCTTTGTACTTGGATAACATCGTAGTTGAATGTTGTTGTCTGTGCAAATGTAACAATCCTTGAAGTTTCTTATTATACTGTTACAAACACTTCTTATTATATCAAGGAATTGTTTTATACGAAAAGAAAAAACCAATAAATTCTTGTTTTATTTATCCACACTGTGTTTACAAATATTTAAATTCACAATAATATAATTGACGGCTGAGCAACTCGAAAGGGCGAAACATTAAAATTGCTCGGAATTCTTATGTTGGTTTTCTTTATCTTAGAAGATCGTAATGTCTTTAACCGCATTGTTAAAAAAAGTGCGTGATTTAATAAAAATTTAATAACAAGTAACAGAAGAAAGATATTAAATAGACACATTAAAACATATTTAATGTCGTTCATAAAAAATTGATACCGATTCATAAATTTTTAAGTGAGTATTTTAACTCTGCATCTACTTAAATTTTATATATACTCTTCCATTACATTTCATGTATATTTATAAATTAAATTCCACGTACGTGAACGTTAAATTTCATGGAATGTACATTATGCTTCGTGCAACTATATACATAACATTTGGTATAGGTACGCGGATAAATTTATTTTCGTTCTTTGCACTAAAAATTTATGGATGATCCTTAAAGCTTCTACACATTTGCATTAAATTCAATGAGAATTGCATTTAGTTCAAAATGATCCGAAAATTTAATGCAAATATGTACCCGAATTTTGATTTCAATTACATTGTCATTGAATTTGATGTGTTAACCTTGCACTAGAAACATATGAAAATTTTGTAACAGTGCACGAACAGGTTGGTACAAAATCAAAAAATCTTTAATAGAAGGTCGATAACTGAAAATAGCGTCGTGTGTATGGTATATTGTTAATGAGATAATAGATTCTTGTATATCTAAAAAAAAAATTCAAACCATAAAAAATACAAATATCTTTTTTTCTAGGAAATAAATGGTATTTGCCTGAAATCTCTTAATTTTACGAAATTTTTAACTATTTAATACAAGAAAAGTTCTTAAATAAATATAACTAGGGGCTTCGCCCCTGCGGCCTCCGGCCGCCAACCCCACCAAGGGGCTCCGCCCCCTGGACCCCCGGCTCGCTTCGCTCGCAAGAT
>JAPYZR010002604.1:0-16360 GCA_030522945.1 Trichopria nigra
AAAAAAAAAGAAGAATTTTGCGCGTTAAGGTGCGGAGTGAAAAAGAGTGATTGATGTATTTTCCGTTTTTTTTTTTTTTTTTTTTTTTTTTTTTTTTAACTGGAAATCACTGAATTGGTGGCAATTAAATTGAATAATGCATTCGACGTGACGTGTTTAGATTAGTTGATTCCCAAACATATCAATATTTACAAATTATTAGAATAATAAATGACACATTATTTCTTTGACGACAATAACGCGAGTTATTTCATTGACAATGATATGAGCAATGTTGGTGAGGTCAGAAAATATCATGCTTTTGATACAATGTTCTAGGAGTCGTTAGATATATGACTGTTATCATGATCATAGTCGTCGATGATCTTATACTGTCTGTTAAATTCAACATGGCACTATTGTAATCCTAGAGTTAAATTTGGAATTTACAATAATATTATTATTTGACATCTAATGGTGAAGGTAATATAGGATGATAATAAATGTAGTCAATATCACATCATCAGATCATAAGAGAGAGAGAGAGAGAGAGAGAGATGAATAAAATATAATTCTATTTCCCAACACTGTGTAGGGAAAGATTTGGTGTGTACTTTAATGAAAATAAAGAAGAATAGAAGTAACTGAAGAAACAGATACAGGAAATTCTCGCCGACAGAAGCAAGTAAAAACAGTTTTTGTAGGATTACACGAAGGGGAAGGACTGATACTGGCGATTTTGCAAAATGCTAATCTAATCCAAGCGTAGAGCTTCCACGCAATTTGTTTCACGTCTCAGTGCCTGCTTGTGACTTTGCCGTTGCAGCCGCTATGAATCACAGCACCCGTATTGGAGTAACCTGCATGTAAAACCGCGTTAGCGTACAGTTTCAGTTTCACATTCGCACAGACACGGATTATTCCTCCTCCGAACATGCGCGCTTTTAATTTCTCAGAGTGAATTTTACTCTTTCTTGGGCTGAATTCGTTTCTCGCTTCGATACCCTTCTTTGCGAAACAACTGGGAGATGTCCCTTTTGTAAAAGTTTGTCTTTACCTTTTCGACGGTTGGATTTAGATTTTAATTAGACGACGACTTCAGGCGCGAAAATGCTCATTAAGTGGGGAGGAACGTTTCTTATTTTAGATTCTCAAAATTACCGCATTGCGCGTGGTCTCCACTTGATTAGATGTCGAACAAACTGCAAAACAAGCTTTATTCAATGTACATCTATATATGCAAGTATATATATTGCAGCTTTATCCCGCGGCGAATTTTCGCGTTACTATAACCTCCGAAAAGCAGATTTTATTAAAACGATCGGGAATTTGAAATGGAACACCTACTATACCAGAGACCCTTTGAGAAACCAATTTCATTTGGGTATCCAACTGGTTCGGAAGGAATCTTCCAGAATTTTCATTGAAGAGACTAAGTAATGAAGATATTAAGTCGCCTTAAGGTGAAAGCAGCGACTCTTTCCAGGTTTTCCGTATCGGCGATCATGGGAATGCATCGCAGTGCGATGAATAATGTCAGACTCCGGAGATGAACGTACTAAGTATAAGCGAAGTCTTTATTGAGCTGAGATATTAAAAATCAAAAGACGAAAATGTTACTTAAAATTGGGCTTATGAAAGATGCTTTTACATTTTTTCTACAAAAAATTGCACTTCTCCATGCCAATAGCACGTGTCATAATTGTTCATCGCGAAATTCAACTGTTAATATGTGAGACCAAACAACAACAAAAATTCGCAGACCGAGTGTTTAATTTCCGTCGTGTCATTCGGTTAACACAACCACTTTACTTCTTCATGCGTCTCTTCCGTCCCTGGTTGCAAAAAGTAAAATTATCATTACATATATCGAAATTATCGAGTGATCCAATTAAGAAATTTCCTCAGCGTGGGAATGAGGACGTTTACGAGGACTCAGAGTCACGGTCGTACACGTTGCCAATCGAATAATTCGAGTGTCCGCATGCAACACGCAAAGAAGTTTGCTGCAGCAGCTGGGAAGCGGAAGACGGAAAGAAAGAAACCGCAAAAATTTCTCCGGTTTAGAAACACCGTTTTGCGGTTTCGTATTTTACGCGATCGCGATCGAAATCGAACGCTAATTGAATGCAAGCTGACTGAAGGTGCATCGCGTTTCAGCGAGCTATCCCTCGCGCACCAGGAATCCGCAATCGAAATCACTTTACTCCAGACTCTTCCACTCGACAAACTTCACGATGGCCGAGCGAACGTGAATAAACGGCAGCCATTGTACGCTCGAGCGGATTTCCAGAATTGGCGTAAAGTCTGCGTACATAAACGGGCCGAAGATAGGTTCAGCGATCCGACGTAACTAATGCTTATGCATCGATACCTAAACAAAATCTAAGCTTGATCCACCCGTCGATGAAACGACGATTAATGCAATTCGCCATGTGAAGATTGCATTGAGCTCTGATTGTGTATTATGTTGAAATACGAGCAGAGTGCGTTGTTTGGCGTGTGTAAACTGACAATGCTGCGATCGTGAACGGAGACATGCGTACAAGAGTGGATGTTAGAATTACATGCCGCAGCAGAAAATATGGTTCATTTTCTCATAAATCATCTTGTATCTGTCATTATTTTCCACCTTATCAGCAGAAACTGACAGTAGTACCTTCAATACTTTTTCTTAGCTCTGAAATCAGGCCATAAAAATCCTCCAAAAGTACGAAGCATTCCGATGCAAAAATATTTCAAAATGGTTTTTCATTTACAACATTGATATACTGACGCAAAGAAAAATTTACAATGTAAATACGGATTAACATGTGAATGACTCTGTCGAAATATTTTGATAGGTCAGTCTGCGGATGATGCGATAATATTGCACGAATTCGAAATGAGCGTTGATTCAATAGGCTCTTTTTCCGCTCGCGGACTTCATTTTAGTTAAGCCAATCAATTATCACTGACGTTTTACGACATGTTAAAAAGTGAAACGAGCAGACAATCGAACGTCAGTAACAGAATGCTAAAAAATGTCAGATTAAACTTTAATAGCAGTCGACATCAACGCTCTAATGGTTGTCTTTTGTTCTTTGAAAGTATTTACATCAACGTTTTTGTAATGTTTTACTGTTGGACCGAATAATATCGATTGATTATAAAATACTAGTATGTAATTTCGGTAGTTTTTGGACCACGATCATAATGAATGTATTATATATGAATTTTAAATCTTGCGAAATAATCGTATGCTTAAAAGTGAAAAACTCTTCGCAAGTTGTACTAAAAGAGGCGATACAATAGAAATACAACGATAAAAGTCGTCGGCACACTCAAGGCTGCGTTGTCCAACCTTAATAAACGATTTTTCTCGTTAAGGCGATCGAGCGTACCGTACTTTGTCATTTCTCGATTGGCTTTTTCAACCCTGGCCTTTTTGTCCTCTTTCGATACTCGACAGAGAACGTCGCGTTTTCCGACCCGACGGAAAACGAAATTTTCCTCGACGGAAGCTGGAAAACAGGACGATGGAGCCGGTTATCACTGTATATTGGAAGCTGGAGCAGCATTGCCAGGAAGAAAATAAAAAACGCGACTCGAAGCAGTTAACCGGGGGACGGGCGCTCATGGTAAATGGCAGGAAAAAACAGAAGAAAAAACAAACAGACAAAAGGAACGTATAGTGGCTAAAGAGAGCGGAAAAGAGTAAGAAATGAATGCGCTAAAAGCGTAAGGTATATATATAATGAATCACCTCTGCGTTCTGTGACGTTAAACGTGGATAACGTAATTGTTTTGTGAATTTTCTTAACTGCCGAGATGTAAAGTAAATTCTTTTACTTCATTTTTATTGTTATAATGTCTCGTTTCACATCGTATGAATTAAAACTGCATCGCAGTTCTATGCCTTATGTTAAATAAAATTCCATCGTTACCTAAGGAGTTGGTAAGAGTTTAGTAACATAGAGTAATTACTATATAAAATTTTTCTCTGTAGGGTGTTTTTGTTATTTTAATAAAATAACTTCCAATCTCTTTTATTTTTTATGATTTTTTTCAACTACTAAAATTTTAATTGATTAAAACTATGTGAAGTTTTTACACGGTGTAAAGTTAAACGTGTATTTTTTTTCTGGATCTTGATTAATATTCTTCATATATGTTCTTTTATGTGTGTTTCTAATTTTCGTTCAGTCTGTCCAATGTCAACCATATTGCAGTGTGCACGTGGAATTTGATAAACAACACAGCTATGTTTTTCTTTTTTAAGGCTGTCTTTACGTGGTCTAATTTTTCCAATGTTTTTGTTGACTGGAATGGATACAACTCGCATGTTATTGTTATTTAATTTATAGTTACCCTGGTAGAATTATGAACTTTTTTTCTGAATACGTTGGCTAATAAGTTGGTGGGGATAGTCGTTCTGTAATAAAATTCTTGTTACAAATTTTAGATTCTTTCCTCTGAATCGTATCTCTGACAATTTTAATGCACGATCGATTAAAAACCTAATATTACACCAATTTTCTAATTTAATGGATGATTAGAATGGAAATTCAATAAGTAAACTCAGTATTAATTTGAGACCTTTAAATTCTGAAATCGGTAATTTTGTACGTTCTTTTGTTGTATCCAATTTTTTCTCAACTATTAATACAACCAATTGTGCGGAAATATTTGTAAACACAGATGTTACATCTAAAGACATAATTTTATATTTTTTTGGAAGTTTGCCTATACAACTTTTGATAAGATGTTCGTACACAA
This sequence comes from Trichopria nigra, assembly GCA_030522945.1. Lineage (NCBI taxonomy): Eukaryota > Metazoa > Arthropoda > Insecta > Hymenoptera > Diapriidae > Trichopria > Trichopria nigra. The sequence goes on from JAPYZR010002604.1 coordinate 4,738, forward strand.
TAGGACCGAAACGTAAACAATTTTATTATAAAGGCTGTGCATATTTTGAATTTTACATTTTATAATGTATTTACTAGCTATCTCGAAATGAATATGACCATATATGTCTGATATTTACGCACAATAACAAAACTTGGAAACCAGAATTGCTCGAATGTCTACATAAAAGTCTTTTAGTGATCTTTCCTTTTTTTCGGGAACTTTTTTCATTAAGAATGTGACTTTGCATTCAAACCGCAAGTTCTGCACAATATGGGTATCAAGGTCGGGGTAGGGGTTTGCACGTGTCTGTCTACTAGTCTAGCGCTGACCCTCGACACGACCGATCTGATCAGAGAAAAGTTCGGATGCGGATGGAATTTGTAAACTTCTTTAATTCTAGGGTTGCCATCTACGCCACCATCTTCCAACCCTTCGCATAATTTGAGGAACGTTTCGTAATTCGTGTCCTCGGTTCATCATGGTGTCATCGGTTTATCGCTTATTGACTAATCGAAAAAATCGGAGGTTTCCCGCATGAAAAGAAATAAAACTTTTTGCAACGTTAATAAAAATATAATGTGCACCTAAAACGCCTGCTTAAAAAAAAATGCAATCTCTAAAGACTGCTCTTAAGAAGTATTTTGAATTCATAAATACAAATATGCCCTGTCGCATTTAAAAAATGGAATGTTGACAACCAAAAGATATAAAAAAATAAGAATAAACATTTGAAATCAAGTTGAAGAAGCATTGTTCAAAATTCATTTTTTGTTAATAATTGGACGCATTTTACTGCATCATATGTTACAAGAACATGCAGCTGAAAAAATAGCGGTTACAAGTTTTAAAGAAACTAAACGAGATAACGTTTCATCTATTAAATCGATCTCGGTTCATCGGTTAATTGCCGTTAATCGCGAGAGTATTTTCATCGAGAATTGACTCGAGATCTTCAGCCACAAGTGCTGACGAGTATCATGCTCGAGTTTTATTTATCCGAGTTCCGGGCTTGGGCGTGTTAAGAGCGAAACATAATGCACGAACAACACGCGCAGCCTTCGCTTTACGAGCTCAATTATTCGATAAAAAAGACTAGGCACGAGCGACTACCTCGATTTACTTCGGGTCGAAAAAGTCAAGCTGATTCTTTATAGGTTCGCGGATAATAAATAGAAGCCCGTTATAGTTATCCGTTAAGGATAAAATATATGACTTGCACTACCATGACGTAACGTTATTTTTATTATTGTATTATTTTTTCTTTATTCTTTTATATAACTATAATTTGCGATTGAATACATTTTTACCGTTTGGGCGGCAGATAATAAATCAATGAAATTTTTAATTTCAATATTTTCTAAATGATGTTTTTTTTTTCTTTTATAATAATAATACTATCAATTTATAAATTTGGATCTTGATCATTTCGAAGTAGCATTTTTAATCGGGGTCGGGGTCGCAGGAGATCACGATTTCCAACTTTCTACTACAGCGTATGTTTCTGTTACCTGCGGTTTATTTAAATACCCGTGACACTTTTATAGGCAAGATCGATCTTTGATCAAGCAAAGGCACAAACAATCTGCACAGGTTGAACAACATTTTTATTAGTTATTATTGTAAGTAAAAACAAAACACACTACGATAGAAATGATTGCTTCAACCATGAGAGAATAAGATGAAGTAATCATTTAATACTGCATTATATATGATTACCGAGTGAATTTATTACGGCATGTCCATAAATCGACTACTGTTATAAAAAAAAAAGAAAAAAAAAATGGAAGCTATTTTTACCGCGTAAAGAACGCTTCTAAAAGAAATTTACATTTTTCCGAAACACATTCGCTCGAGTCGATCCCAGATGCCGAAATCCAGTGCAGTGCAGCGCCGAAAATTTATGTAACAACCCTCCCGAACCGAATGGCAGAGTTTTCGCGCTCGCTCGCGATGAAATATCAACAATGGTGCTTATAAGGTCGTTCGGCGTATCCTTCACGTCGGTAAAGACGTAAGTTAGCTTACCTTAACGGCCGACTCGGCTGGCTGGTACGGGGCAAACAATGGCGGCCATTAATCTTCATTCCGCATCATAAAGCGAAAAAATAAAAGGAAATCGCGAAACAACCGCTGAATCTCGCATACGCCGTATAAGCGGACACTACGGAATACGATGTGCCCTCGTGTTTACAGAGGTACATTCGCGTACGCTCTGTGTAATCCCCAAAGAACATCCCTCACATAACAAAGAAATAGTACGTGTACCGCGTATTTTGCGCCATGACCTACCTCCCCGAGAGGAGATCGAGTCCTCTTTTTTTCAGCGCGACAATGCCCAAATATCTGAGCCATTATCACGTTCTTCAATTCCGCCGTGCCTTATTTGAAAAAGAAACTATTATAGAAATATATACTAATGGTGCATAAGTGCAAGATGGCTGGCGCGAGTGTCATCGGTATATACATATTCGAAAGGAGAACCTCGTTGAAAATCGCATTAGAATTCATGTGTTCCATCACTAAAGAATCTGGACAGAGAATGAGTGGTTTAGGAAATTATATCTGCGTGCCGCTATGAAAGGAATATAAAACAATGATATAATATACGTATACAGGAAACGGTGATGTGTTCAAGATAAAATTCATCTTAAACTTTGAAAATCTGTAAAATGAACGGATTTTTCGGATTATAAAAGTAGAGGAATAATAATGTCAGGATATTAACGCAAAGAGACATTGCAATGACAGTGCGAGCAGCTGCTTTAAATACCAGTAGAAAATCGAACTGAAAACGCTGCCCTATTGTACAGTCTATTATGCAGCTGGCGTTTCGAATTTCGCGAGAGCCTGGGCTATTCAAATAGGACGAAAGCAAAGTTGGTAATGACGTCAGTATATACCGCGGCTGATGCAGACAAGAAAAACTTTTCAAATTATAAAAGCAATGATTCTCGGGATGTTTATATATCGGGATGATAGAGCGGACAAAGGTTGTGTCAGCTAAATATTGCACGTAACTGGAACAATATACGCCCCGGGTAATGGATGGATATACGCAAAATTACCGCCCAGCCTCCTCCTCCTCCTCTTGAGTATTGCGTAAAGTTTGCAACGCAGACCTGCGGAGTTCATCATCATGTTAAATGAAACGTAATTAGCAAGTTAACGGTTGCTTAAGTGATATTTTCAAATTGAACGGGGACTCCCGGATCAATAAAACACTTTGTTGTAAATTACGTAAGTAGGGTATATAAAGCGACTCAAATATGCGAAATAACACGGAACTTGATTATTGTCATGCAACAGTTAAACAAGTCATCTTCCTGCTATAATTTACCTGAGTTTTTAATTCTGGGACTTTTTTTGAATGAAAATGAAATAATTTACCATCTTTTTGTAATTAACTGATGGTGAACAAAATTCTTCTTTGTTAAATATTATTGTTCTTGATTTTTTGTTTTCTCTCGACCTATATTATAATTATATTTCTCAGTTCTTCGTTGCTATCATGAGTATTCGTTAAGTTTCCATTCATTTTATGAAGATCGACATTTCTAGGAACGTTTGCTTAAGATAGTAAATAACCTAAAAGGCTTGAATTTGCGTGGAACGAGTACATATTTAGGAGAGGTGTATATAGTTCGATTTGTACAGTAATTGCCATATATTAATACAGCTTTGTGAGTATTGTAGAGTGGACACTGTCCACCATAATGTGATCTATATATCCTGACAGTTGTCTACATGGAGGCATCTGCGTTTTGGGTCGTTTATAAGAGGAGCCCGAGGGAAGCATATTGGCGGATCGTTACAGTCACTACATCTGCAACGGTGCGGTTGTATCGATAAATTGTCGCACGATAATTGATGTAAATTCAGAAATTGTTTATTCAGAGCAAGTATCTTCTTATAGAAATTGAATAAATTTTATTTGTTGACTGTCATACATCCTCTTCAAAAAGAATCGCAGAGTTCCGAAACGTCGTTCGAACCAATCAGCAACGTCAGAATTGTATAGGACAAAGCTGCCAAATTTTAAATGAAATACTCGTCGTATGTTTATTATTATTATCAGACGATATACCCGGAAGTTATTAAACTTTTCTTTGATGTTATTTTAGCTGAGTGTGCGTACTCCCAAGGCATATTTCCCTTCTTTTATAAATAAAAGGAAGCATCGATTCGTCTGAGAGTGTATTCGCGCAGAGGTTATTTTTCGTAAACCTATATATAGTACACGTCTCATGAATTGGATTCATTCTTCTTGATTTTTGCGGCACTTTTGCAAGGTTAAATAAAGATAACTGCAACAAACCTGTATTGCATATATTTAAGTATAGTAATATGTTCTAGCATAATCGTCCCATATATCAAACTATGTCATAAATATTTCATGTTATTAAAGTCACTTTGACTTTTTTAAATAGTTTATTATATTGTAGTTAAAAAAACAGCCTAATATTATATCATATTTTAATAAGATCGCTGATAGCGTTCGATTGCTCGTTAAAGATTTCGAAAATTTTCAGCAAAATTTTTCACGATTTTCACTAATATTCTTTCGCGTGTCGACTAGACGTATCTAGGTGATTAATAAATAAATTGGGCATTTCACAACTTCACCGCGGTATATATATATATATATATCAAGGATATAAATGGATGACGATCGGTTTCGGCCAAAGGATTACGCTTTAAAATGACCTACTATAAAGCCATTTCGAAAACATCCGAAGGAATTCGCGGCATACGGGTTATTACCATCAATCGCTATTGAAGGCTCGTTTATTTTTATGTCACGTTCGGTCTTTTCGCTCAAGTTATTCAAGGTGGAACTTGCAGCACCCGCAGAAGAAACTCGCAACGCTACGAGAATACCGTTGGCCTCTCATCTATAGAAAAGTACACGGCGTGCTATGAAAATCTCATAGCCGATGTATATACGGAGCGAATCGATCTCCTCTCGGGTGCGAAGAGCTTTAAAGAGTTATATCCTTTTCCATAAGTTTGTGTCACCATGCATCGTATACATCTTTTTTAAATTTGCTTCTAATTATACTCTCAATAAATTAACTAAAACTGCCATTATTTTTTTTTTTACGTTTCGTCTCAGGTCTTTTTTTGCAAGCGACAGTTAGGTATTAGTAATACGAGGGAATCGTACACAGATGAGGGAAGTGCGCGAAATTGTGAAGCGGGTATAAAACCGTATTCGAGGTACCTTCGAAGGCCATTCCGGAATTCGATGTCATTGCGAATCCATCGAGAAAGGGTAACTCGAGAAAGTGAATTTTATATATTCGAACGAATCGCAAAGAGGCTGCAGCGCTCTTGAAGTATAAACGGCCATCAACCCGGGCCTTTATCGGCGGTATATCAAGTCCGGGTGACCGTAAAAAGTCCCATACCCGCCGTGACACATATCGATCTGCAGAAGGCAATGACCATTTAAAAGAACCATAAAAAATAACATAGCGAATTGAAATAAAACAACAACAAAAAAAAAACAATTCACGATAAATGTATTTTCATTTCATGAAATTAAGCCTTGTCTATACATGGACGCTCGAACGTACATCTCTTTTCTCTCTTGTCGCAAACAGGATAAGACTCGGCAGATTGCACTCTTCTCTTATATACCCACGCGTGGAACTAATAAAATAAACATGATGGAAAATTAGTCAATAACTAATATATATATATTAAACGTTTCATAAAATTCAATCATAATATAAAATATAATATATAATTTATTGTAATTAACATATATATACCTTATATGCAGAGGTGGGATAAATACCTCGTAAAAAATATAGTGTATGATCTTTTTTTTTGCTTGAACGTGCATCTGGCCAACTGCCAGCGAAAGCTGTTTCGACGATGAATGGATGGGTGCATTGATCTGAAATTTGAGTACGCGAAGTTCATATCGGGCGTATAAATGCAGTTTTCCACTTGTATGACGTACAGTATATCCAATCGCTGTAAGGATCAAGTGGGAAAGAATATATATGTTATTTTTCCGTCAAAACTGTGCACTTGACACGATTTCCATATCGATAATTTTGTCTATCACGAGACGACACAAAAAAGTATTATTATTATCATGTTTTATGTATATTATCGTTTACTCTCGCCGTCTCTGGGAATAATTTTTAATATTTTTATTAATCATCGTGTTTTTTTTTTTTCCAGAATGTATAATATATTGTCTTATCAATATTGATTGGAAACGGATGAATGACAAACAGCGCAGTAACACACCACATGCGTGATACAAATTGCACGGGCAATAAAAATATTCTCGTATATAATACATATGTTACGAGAATATAATAATGTAACATTTCGTCATCAAATGTCCGCGACGAATCGTTGCATTCGAAACGAGAGTAACGCACAGGTCAATTGCTGCGATATTGTATAGTAGTCTTTAGGTCGCTGGCACCAGTCATAAAATTCAATACGTATCACTAATCCAATTTGGCTTTATGACCACTCATTTTCTTTATAAGACCTTCGTAACAACTAAACGAGATGCCGTTACCGTACGTAATCTAATTTTGTCATATTGAATGGTAGTTGGTGTTGCAATTTTCAGCATTGAAAACGCGAAAATAACTTGTCACATTTCGAAGGGGAACTATTGTTATACGTGATCTATCGATTTTAATAACCTAGAATTAATTGATTACAGGAAAAAATTAGTAGGAAACTATACAGAACACTCCTACCACACTCGTACCACTCGTACCACAGTCATAACGTGCGATTGGAAACTACGAAATATGAAATCAGAGAGAAAACATTTCGATCAACCTGAAATATGAGTTACCTAATCGATATTCGACGTTTAAACATTAAAAATTTTATAAATTGAAGTATATTTTATGAAAGTTGAGAGTAGAACGAATTTTAATAATCAGGTGAGAAAATAAGTCAGAAAGTAAAATGAAACTTGTTAAATATCCGAAACATGATTATTCTTTACGGAATATTACTGAATAATGCAATTTTCCAAACGAACAAGACTAAGACAAATAATCTTCCTTTTTCATAAGTTCCTACACGGCAGATATTTTACAGCAATAATATACTGCAAAATTACGGCGATATTACGTCGATATTACGTCGATATTGAAATATTTCTACAACAATGCAGCAACATTTCAGTGTGATACATGTGATTACAATATTACAAAAATATTTCAACAATAATACATCAAGATATATATGGCGCCGCCGTAATTGTGCAATAATATTACAGAAATATATCGCCGATATGCATATCCGTTAGTGTGATATTAACGAGATATTCTATCAATATTGCGTTTGTGATATTTCGAGGCAATACATTTCTGTGTAATATTGCTTTATATATAACCGTGCAATATTATACTGAATTACCGAAGCAATTTTGCAAGGCGATATGTCTCCGTTTAATGTTACTGAAATATTGTGGCGATATTATGCAGGAATATCACCTGATGGTGCAATTTTTAGAGAAATATTGTAACAATATTGAACGAAAATGTATCTCCATGAAATATTTCAGTGACATTGCAATAATATTACGCGTCGGCATATATCATCGTTCAACATTCCTACCTATACATGGCAAGTAATATTGCAGCAATATGGAAATATCGAAATATTTCTGCGATATTGCTGCAATATTATTTTCCGTGTCGGATATACTTTATAAACATTGACTTTATTTAATCGAAACATACTAGAACGTTGAGATTTTTCTTTTTAGTCAGGTAGTCGCGCAATACTACTGGAATATTCTGGCAACAAATTTCTGTGTAATATTACTGATATACTTACTTACTAATTACTGATTATATTGCTTTAATTATGGCAATATTACGTGGCGATATATATAATATTACCGATATATATTACAACAATACTATATAGTGCGATGTATTCTCCCGCAATATTACTGAATTACCGAAGCAATATTGCAAGCTGACATATCTCGTTTTAATACTGTAACAATATTGCACAACGATATACCTCCACGAAATAATACTGAGACATTGCAACAATATTACGCAGCAGTATATCTATCATCGTTCAATATTCCTATACCTACACGGCAGGTAATATTGTAGCAATATTGCCAAAATATATCTTTCCGTGTGGGATATGCTTTATAAACATTGATTTTATTTAATTTAATAATAATAATAATAATAATAGTAATATATGTCATTTCACTCGGGTAGTCGGGTCCGAGATAATATACGAATAAACATTAACAATAAATAACAACTTTGAAAGCCACACCACATTTTGATAGGATATATCAAAATAAATCCGTAGGTATAATAAGATGAATTAAAAAACATCACACCCTATATAACCTATGTAAATGAAGGGATATGTCGGCATTGACGTACCAGAAAGGGTACCGGAAGTCGTCCGTTCGCCGTAAATGTAAGGGGCAACGGCGCATCTGGCGTCAGCTTAATAAAGCGCCGTCCGAGCGCAGGCAGGAGCTAGTCTTAATTAGCGGGACTTGCGGTTCGAGCTTTTACCCACATCGACCGCAAGTTCGAGCTTGACGACTATTGCGCCCAGCAGCAGCGGTGCAGCATTGGTGGAACGCGTTAGGCATCGTACGCCGGTATACCGAGTCCATTATATAGACGGGGTAGAGCAGAGGAGGACCCTACACCGGGAGCACGCGAGTGCTCTATATAGCATCCCATTTCCGGCCTAATGGCGTTGCACCATTCGGAATTGCCTTACGCCTCCGCTGACTCAAGACTATAAACCGGCGGACAATCCGCTTTCATTCCGGATACCATTACATAGCGACAATTCGTCTTCTTCGACAGGATGCCCATGACGACGGAGGCATTACTGTTGATTCTCGGTCCAAAACTCACGAAGCAAAACAGTATATATATACGAATTGATATTCCGATGGACCTTCCATTCTATCATCATCGCCGTTGTCATTGTGTCATGTTTATTGCATGAATCGAGCAAATGTTGAAACTTGAACGTAGCTGATGGGCATGTAGACCCAAAAACCGTCTTCAGCAGATTCGATATGTTATATGCGGGAAAAAATTAACAACATTTTACACCTAGTGCAACTTCGTATTGACGAATATCGAAAAGAAAAGAAAAAAAAAGATATTCATCGGACGTATCTGGAGTAATCGAAAAAACAATGAACAATAATAATAAACTGTATTTGACTAATCAACCGATACCGATCTATACGGAATGATCTCATCATGGCGAGTAATGGAAAAGAAAAAAAAAAATACGAAAACAATAAATATAGGCGACACTCATCGAGCGTCGGTATGTTTAACAATGATTTAATTCGACGCAAGGCAATTATCGCCTATTGTTACCAAAGCAGTGTGCGCGCGTATCGAATACCGCAGAACCCACTGCGCAATTTACGAGGCGGTAATGTTCATCTGTCATCGTTCTCTGCGGAAGGTTTATTCGCATTCGTTCGTTTACAGTTCACATGCGTAAACGCAGTAGTAGTGCGCGGTTCATTATCAATGCGCGCAGGTAAACTGCGAACGCACCCGTTCGTTTTATGGCAGTACATAAAAATCGTCACCGCGATGGTGGGGGAAATCCTTATTTGAATTAAATTGGGGGGAATGCGAAATAACAATATATAATGTCTAGATTTTAATTATCAGTATTTACTCTGATGTACAATTTAGTTTATTGATGATTGATGAAATGGATGAATACATATTGTATATAGTTCGATATATTGTTTTTGTACATTTCAGAAAATAAATATTCTAAAGAGGCCATAAAAAATGTCTGACATGTTAAATACGATTTATCAAATGTGAATGAACCTAAAACAGCAATATTTTTTCAACCATGGGTAAGTTAGAATTTTCCTTACATTTTTATCGTTCGGTGGTAAGTATATATTATTTTCATAGAATTTTTGAAAATTTTTGAAAATTTACCATCATGTAAAGCAATGTTTTTTCGGTTAATAAGAACCATTGCTTTACATAAATACTTCCTAAATAGATATCCTTTCGGATAGAAAGAGAAACAACTATATAGAAAGATGGTAACAATAGGGTGGCGTTTCATCTCGATCCTACTAGTATAGAATCATCAGCTAGGCTTGATGTAGTAAGAATTTGCCTTATGCGCCCCAGACATCCCTAAGGTAGACTAGATCTATTTATATTAATGTCAAATTGGTGGTGGACAGAGACATCTGGATTCACTTTTAGAGACCAAGTGCAGAATTTATCATAAGTATTTTTCCAGTTGTGGATAAGTTAGCATTTAACTTACATTTATATCGTTCGGTGGTATAAGTATATTATTTTCATAGAAAATTTTTAAAAAATTCACCATCGAGGGTCGAACCATATATATGTAAAGTAATGTCCTTTCGGTTTGAAATTCGATGTCGACGTCGATAACCATAAATTTTCAAAAATGTATGGCCTTATCTTCTATACATAAAATATGAAAATGTATTAAAAGTAATTAAATTTTATTCTTACTTTATTCATAATGAATTCATTAAGGAAAAATTGTCGTTTTATCTGTTCAAACGATGTCCAAGTAAATAAAAACATGTATATGGAATTGAATAATTAACTAAAAATGCCAGAAGAAAAGACGATTAATGGCAGATTCTCGATAACGATTTATTTACCAACAGTAAATAGTAATGGCTGTGTCGACCACTCCATTTAAAAGTACGCCAATCGATATTCAATATAGACCATGTCAATTTCAGCCGATGCAAGCGACGTAAATGAGAGAAACGAGACGATGATCATCAAGGTGTAATATACCGCCAGCTAATGCAATCGCTATAACAATACTCGCCATCGGCATGAAATTAGGCTTCCATTATCGGCAATACAACGACAATCACCCGAATCCTGCCAACCGGATACCGCGGATGACGCTCGATCCGATGTGTCGTTTGTCGTTTGCTCCACAAAAAAAAAAAGAAAAAAAAAATACATCGCACTCTTTATTCGTGATTGTCGCAATTTCGAAAGTGGTGCCGGATGTGCTTTGTATACCCAAGCCGCTGGTGCGTGTCGACATTAGTTCATCCATATACAGATACATCACATGGATTTTCATGAGGTCGGGGCAAAGAGGGTATTTTTATGCTTTCACGCCATCAAAATTCTTTCGTATTTATACCAATTAACCAGTGTTTTAGCCTCATTTCAACAACATTGTTCAGTGAAGTAGGCTATTTTAAATTTTTGATTTGTTTTTTTTTTTGTTCAACGAGGGTGATTTTAAAATCTAGATTGAAAAATATTGAAATAATTTACCCGGGCGATGTAGAATGTGCGATAATATCTCCGCTACTTATTAAAAAGCTGATAGCCTCGTGCAAGATCGAATACACTTTAGCTCTCTTTATACATTACGAGATAAAATTTTGTTGGAAAATTGATAATAACGAAACGTTAAACGACGCAGATTAAATTGAGGCACTAAACGGTCAGCGATCCGTTCATTTAGTACTCCAATTTAATTTCTGTAAACCCGTTTATTTTGCGAATTCGCAGTCTTCCCTTTTTCCAGCTGATCTGCATTTTATTGAAAAATTATTAGCCCGGCAGTGATTTTGACAATTTATAAT
>JAPYZR010002606.1:0-16360 GCA_030522945.1 Trichopria nigra
ATCCATTCGTACTACATGCAGATTGTCTCGGATACAATAATTATTGCTGTGCCTATAGGAATCACAAAATATCGTACCGGGTACAATATTTTTAGTACTGATTACAATCTATTTCTCTCCGTGTGTATTGTTCTTTTTTAAAATCAAGGTTTTGCATTAAAAAATTATTATTATGTCGATTACTCATGATGAAAATAAGGTGAAACTTGTGATTAAGTCGCTGAAAATGAATAAAAACGTAACGAAATCTGAAAATAATTTTGGTCAAAATGATATTGATAATTTAAATTCTTGTGCATTTCCTTAAATGTTTAAGGTTTCAGAAATTTTAAAATACATTTCAAAATGCAAAATATAAGTTCTTACTTGTTAAATTAAGACAAAGAAAACATTTTTAGGCTCTAAAATTATCAAACGACGATGATCATTGTCCTAAGATCGTTCGAAAAATGAAAGAAAACGCTTCAGCACATCAAATCAAGTTCGACTCAAAGTAAGTAAAGAACAAGTCGTTTAAACATTAATTAAAAATTAATTAAAATTAATTGAATAGAAAATAACATTTGTTAGACATAATTTTTGTCCAAACGAATTTTCGCAGATGTCGACTCAATAATTGTTTGCCTTAATTAAATTAAAAATCTTTTATTTAATTATTGGCTTATTAACTTAAAAACCTAATAAATCATATTTAGACTTTTCGGTTAATTTTTGGATGTAAATATAATATAACTGAACTTATATCTGCAACTTAATATGAAAATGACAGTTGTTTACAAGTTCATAAACGGTATACAATAAAACCGAAAAAATGTACTATATATAGTATAAAGAATGAATTGTAAAGGTCAAATTATTCGTTTTTTCATTCCTCAATGAAAATGAAAAAGCATTGCTTATTTAATAAAATTGTATATATTTTATATACTAATCTTCATTATCTTTTCTTTCGTATTTTAAGTCACCGGTTTTTTAAACGTCATAGGAAATTCAAATCTTATAAATATGTATACTTGTTAAAACAATTACTACGTCACAATCATACGTAAAATTTTAATTTCCTCATAAAATGACGACATTTACATCATTGTAATTGCGTGTATTACGAATCAATTACGCAAGTGAGCTTGGTTAAATGGGATAATGAAGAGGGGGTCATACGCTATGTCTTGAACAGTCAGAATTTCTGTATGTCTGAACTAACTGAGTATATCTGAATGAAAGTTAACTATATAGATCAGTCAGCAGAGATCTTATTTAGATCTCTGTGGATTGATGTACAGTTGAATTTATTTATATTAATTAATAATGATAGAGATGTACTCATCATTACATAAAATGTTGACAAATTTGGTAATCCCTGTAAATAAAAATGGTATGGATTATCCGGTGAGAATTTAAATTAAGTACATTTTAAGAGATGAACATTTAAATTTGTTTTGCGATAAGCCAATATATTTTCATTCAATTCGTCAATATTTTACGATGAATATCTCTTTATCATTTTACGGCTATTGATCCGTATTTCAATTCTGTTATGATCTTCTGTATCTAAACATATGGTCATAGTGAATTTTCACTGATGTTGCAGAAACCGTAAATGGTTTTTGCCTCTACCTTAAAAACATACAAAGGTTTAATTCTAAAATCATTCTTTTTCAACAAGAAACATTTATTTTTTCAATTTTACAACAAAATAAATCACATTTTCAAACTACAAGTTATAATTTTCCTTCTTTTTGTATGAGAATTGTAAAAGTGTAATTTCAATGTTTTACGAATTCTCCCCCAATTTTGAATCGACTTCGTTGAAAATTGACGTACAGGCATTCATAAAAAACGCTGAAAAGCGTCCTAAAATAAATTTAGATTAGAATATTTATGTAGTTTCTGTTTAATTTGAATATTTTAAGTTAGGTTAGGAATAGACATTATCGATCGAGCTTTTTAGCTTACCTTTAGTACTTATAACTATTTACATTTTTATACATTTACTCATGTATTCTTTGATTTTAGTGCAGTCGAATATGGAAAAACTGCTGCACCATCAGTCGTGTCTAATGCAGCTTCAATTTTCGAGATCAAGGTTTATCCACGAAGATGGCTGATGCTTCTTCTCTTCATACTCGTGGCCGCTACGAATACCATGCAGTGGATTCAGTACACAATTATAGAAAATATAATATCTCGGTAAGAGTGTACTAATTATCAAACGTAAAAGATACAAAGATTGATATTATAATTACTTTTTAATTTTTACATTATTTATCGTACTTTTTAATATTTAAAAAATAATTGATAGTCGTCTTTCTAATTGCTGAATATAACCTATATATAACATTTATTTTACATAGTAATTTTCACACTTTATAACATTTTTAAGAATCTTTTCCTGAAAAAATAATTATTTACAATTACGTCATAAAGTAACTGTTTTCATTTAGAAAATTTATTCTATTGTAGACATTTCATCAATTATTGTAAATTTCTATTCGTTTTTTCCATATTACTTCGACCCATACCAAAGTTGGGTTCGAATAAGTATTGAATAATGGTCACTCGATAAAAAATGACCTAAAGATTAATTATTTTTCTTGCAGATAAGGAGAAATAATTTATTTCGGATTGTCCTCATTTAATTTTGAACCAATTTCACCGGTATTTTTTACAGAATTGCCTATGTTATATGTAGAATTATTTTTCCACAGCGAATTTTGAAAAAAAAACGTATCAATGCATCGTAAATAACATAATAATAATTCAAAATTGTTAAGGAGAGTTATTTGCAATATCGCTTCGAAGTAAAATTTTCAAGAAAATTTACTTAGATTTTCTTAATTCATTCAGAATCTGCATAATCGCAACAGAAAATCGCTTGATCAATTTCTGTTCATTTATGAGAACAGAAATGAGATCCGTAATTTTTCGTACCTCATCCAGATCTAATTTTATTTATTTTATACCTGTTTATATTGAATTATATATATATTTAATTTATTTATTTAATGTCTTACTATACATAGAATATCTGTTGTATGTTGCAGCTATTACAACGTAACGACGACTTCTGTGCAGTGGACAGCCCTTGTTTTCAATGTCACGTTTGTTACAATGCTTTTCCCTAGTAGTTACGTAATGAACAAATTGAGCTTGCGAAAGCTCTGCTTAATCACGGCTCTGATAACGTGTATTGGCGCCTGGATAAAAGTCATTTCCGTGTCACCTGATCGATTCTACGTGGCCCTCGTCGGACAAATAATAGTCGGATCCTGTCAAATTCCAGTCGGGGCCATTCCACCCATGTTAGTTTCCCATTGGTTTGGATCTAAAGAGGTGGCAACGGCGATGGCAATTGGCTTCTTCGGAAGTTTGCTTGGAATTTTAATCACGCTTTTCTCCACCCCGATTTTCGTACAGAACGAAGAAAGTCTCGATATTGTTGGATCTCAACTCTACAACTATTTGCTCGCTATGGCGATAATGTCCACAGTAATTACCGGTTCCGTATTTATATGTATGTTGTACCCTTATCTATATACTACTACCCTTATCACAATTGCATGCAAATCAATTTATTACGATTTTCCTTTAGAAATGTCTTTCTATAATAATCTTCGAATAAAAAAAAAACGATACACGCTTCATCCAAGACATGCTTCATTAATGGGAATTTAGAAGAATCCATTATGAATTTCAGTTTTTCAAAATCAACCACCATCACCACCGAGTGAAGCCAGAGCCTTGCAAAAACATCATCGAGAGGGATCGTCTGACTTTTGGAAAACGCTCATGCGAATAATGAAAAATAAACAATATCTTATGTTGTGGAACAGTCATGGATTCTGTATAGGATATATGAAGGCACTGACGACGATGCTTAATCCATTATATCTCGCGCATTTTCAGGCAAGTTACATTACGTTCGGAAATAAATTTTTATACCTCTGAGAATAGTGAGAAATAATCGGAATACCAAGGAGGTACTCGGCTATAACATATAAGATAATATTATATATTTTTTTAGAATGGAGAAGAAGATGCAGGCAAATGTGGTTTGGTGTTGATAATCGTTGGAACACTAGCTAGTGCTATTGTTGGAAGGATAATAGATAAGACCAAGAAATTTACGTGCGTATACTTTTTTATACGTCTAAAAATTTATAAATGACAAGGTTTTGTGTAACTTTTGACATTTTTTTCTTCATTCTATATTTTTCATTTGAAATATGATCATTTTCACATTGTTTCGATGTTTACATATTTGTTTATTTTCTTATGTTTTTAAAATCCAATGTCAAAATATCTAATATGTTGTTGTTTCATATTTCCAATCAAATTATTAATAGTATGCAAGAGTATTTTTGACCGGCAATTAAAAATTTTAAAACAACGTAGATTATCTTGTATACTATATGTATAGTGAATCCAGTAGCCAACTGAAAAGAGAAATTATGACGTTTTGGCCATAATATTGGTCATCTTCAAAAAAGTACATATATATACACACATTCGTTTTAAAAATATACAATAACAAATTTTTGTTTGTGCACGTGTAGTGCGGTGCTTAGAAAAGATTGGTCATTCTATTCAAATGGATGTATATATACTTCAAATAAAAAATTATACAATTAAAAAAAAAGTATAACTTTAAAACCCATTACATGCATCATTGACACTTCATCACCACTACACTGTGTATTCTTACAACAATAGAAAGTTTCGGGAAATTACGTTTATTTACATGCGTTGAAATGTAAACAGTCTCAATTTAAAATCTAACTTCATAATATTTACAATTTTTCAAACAATAACATTCTGTACAAATAGGAGGTTCGATCGTCCAAATTTTGTATATTTGCTGTTTCTGTGGATATTTAATAAAATCGTTTCCAATTTCTTTCATTTCAATGTACAATTTATTATTTCAGTCGCTAAAATGTTAACATTTTTTTGTGGAAATTATGAGTTAATTCTATGTAACGTTAATCCATGCATCTTTGGCTTTCGGTCAATAGATGTGTTCCTTTGCTCGTGTTTATTTAATTTTATTTTTTAAAAGTCTACCAGTTTGATCAATGTACACTTTCTTCTCACACATGGAATCTGGTACATCTCGTTTGGCATTTTTCCTAATTACACTTTATCTGTTAATAGTTTTATCACTCCGACATTACTGTTAATTTTATATTTTATTTCTGTTAGATATTTATCCAAATTTTTCTGACAATTCTCCATTGTAATTGATGTTGTTTTTATTATTTAAATATTCTTATTTTTATTAAGCTATTGTCCACAGGATGTACTCGTGATTTTGTACAATTAAAAACAAAATCTTTGTGATCACAATTTTCTGGCAGAACTTTATAATTAGATTTTCTTTCCTGAATCGAATTTCCGAATGTTTCATTGTATGGCCTAGTAGTCCTAACATTACTTCAGTCTTATAATTGGTAGGATCTTCTTGGGAAATCATCAGTTTTTTATTCATATAATTTTATTAGATTTTCAAATCTTTTTTCAGGATGTTTTAGACGTAAAAAAAGAATAAATTAAAAAACAAATGTATGTTTTATGTTATATATTATTTTGTTTTTCATTTGATATATTGATATTTATCAAAGTTTAAAAATACTTTCGGAAATTCGTTATCTTTTTCTACTTACGGCAACATCCTGTATGTTATTGCCTTTATCTACTTATAGGTTAACTGCCCATATGTTTTTGCATTTATCAACCAAATTTCTTTATTCAATTCGAATTTCTATAATGTTTACAAACTAAAAAAAGAAACTATACAATAGTATGTGGCTAGCGACTAAGTTGTATATGATATTTTTGTATATTAGTTGAAATAAGCGATCAATTTCTATATTTTTATTAACAAAAGTTTTGTGAATAACTGTAAGTTTTATTTAAATTTATTTTAATTAATTAAATATAATTGTCTTAAATATTTTTCTTAAACAGATATATGTATAAATACTTACTGTTTTAAAGATGTTCTACATTTTAACTTACAGTTAACATTTTATTTTATCTGTCCATCCTGCTCTTAGTCCTTATATACTGTGTAATGTGCGTAACAGAATTGCCTAACAATGAAACCTTTACGTACATTTAAAAACTATAGGATTAGAATTTGACAATTTACATAAAAAATTCTGGAAATATTAAAGTAAAAAGTAATAATATTTATTTTTTCTCTTCCAGGGAGATTCTAATTATCATATACATCTTTTGTGCTATTGGTGAGGTCCTTTTCGCCGGAGCATTGTACTTTGAAATAAAATGGGCGGTCTACGTCTCATCTGCAATTGTCGGGTAATACACAAATATTTTAAAAACATAATTAAATTATATAATTATTATTTTATATAAATTTTTTTTTTCTTGCTAATAAATCTTACAAATACTGTTATCGATTTCGTTTCTAGGATTTTTACAGTTTCGTACTATTCGAGTAGTTTCGAAATGTGCATAGAAATTACGTATCCCGAATCCGAAGGAATATCAACCGCTGTTCTTAATACTGCAAATCAAATATATGGCATCGCTTTAACGACGATTGTTGTACAATTACTGAAATCTTATAGTGCTCTAACGGCGCACGTATTTCTAACTGTCTCATTAATCTGCGGTTTAATTATCACATTATTAACTAACTACGAACACAGGCGGCATAATGCTACTTTAAAAAATCCGGCATGCAATTACACACAAGCACAAGCAAGTATTAGCTGATATTAAAATAAATTTTATATTTCATTTACGAAAAATCTGGCCTCGACAGAATGATTGTAGTTTTTTTTTAACTTCTTGAAATTTTATGGTGTAATTGTCAATACTACAATTAAAAAATATCGTTTTTTTAATAGTAATACGATTTAATCATAATTAAATATTATAACTTCATTTTAGAAAATCAATGATATTATATTTTCTGTAAATATTATTTATATTTATATTCTACTGTTATGATGGCATAATTTGTCGAAATACTTTTGTTATAGAGGTAAAATGGAAATTATTTTCATATTTTTTTTTTTGCGAAAAAAAAAAACAAAAGTATCTGTATATACTGCTATAATGATTTCTACATCTTGTTTAATTATTATTAATATTTCTCATGCAGTCGAAATTTATCAATTTTGTCAATATATATTAATATTTGTTTAATATTTGCTGTGCAAAACGAGTGTAATTCACATATGAATCAAATGTATAAGAATTAAGACGAGTCTCCGATTAAATAGGTAGTCCCTAAAGGAAATGTCTGCAAGACAAAGGTCAATGCAAAATATTGATGCGATAGTGTTTTGGTGTTTTTAATGAAATTTTGTGTTCTCAATACGAAAAAATAGTTTTATAAATGTCCTTAATTTTGAAAAACGTAATTTCAAGGACAACTATTTGTTTTTCCCAATTTGACCTGAGACATATCTACGTTCTTTTTTATGCACTGTGTACAAAAAAAAAATTCTATCTAGAAATTATTCACTATTTTTCCCATACTCAGCACATCAAGTCACCCCTGAAAAACATATGAAAAATGTTGATTAGTCTCTGAAAAATGGATGACAATCCTGTCCTCTAAAGGTTAATCACAATTATCTTGCTTATCTATTTTTGTAAAGAGCAATGTATCAATTGAATTTTATAAATACAATATTTGATATGCCAACGGTCAAGAAATTGATAAAGGGACCTATTGATAACGATCCAGTTATATGTTCCAAACTTTACGGAAACTGGAAATTTAATATATTTAACATTTATTTACTGCCGTATATAAGCTATGAGTATAAAAAAAATAAAAAACGAGATTGAATCAAGAAAGTACGAAATACCATGTGATGTTCAATAAATGTAAGAATGAAGAATTGATAGCTGAATATAAAACCTTGTCTAGTTTAATGATAGTTAAATGTAAACAATAAGCCGTCTGTTCTATATGCATTGTTATCCATCTACATAATTTGTCCATATTTACTTACAGTCACGTTAAATGAACGTCGAATAGAAGTTCTGAAAGCTATTATGTATATATATATATATATATATATATATTCTATGTACGCCGAACAAAACACAAGAGGGAGAGTATTATTCACAACTATACATATATATATATATATATATATATATATCTTGAACAAGAATTCTGATCAAATAAAATCTAAGTACATCTGACGAGATCAAATTTAGATCTCAGTTAATCTCGCGAGATTTAATGCGCGATTAAAATTGATCACGATTATGGCCATATATCTTATCAGATCTTGACATGATAAGATATACATAGATATACATGGATCTTGTTGTGTCTGCCCAGTAGATCTTACAAGATCTGTCCATATCTCCCAATAACTTTTGTATAACCCATTTGTATTATATCTTGGCAGATATTAAGAGATCTGAATTGTCACAATAGATATAAATAAAAGAATTTCACTCAAATGAGGTCTTAATTTATTTCTTAATTTAAAATATTTAAACAACATCTTTTATCAACGTCTCTAATAAGATACACTGAAATAATCATTTATAAAACTCAACGTCGTGGATATTTCATGCATACGATATATATATACATAATTTTTTATCAAGTATAATTTTTGATATTTTCAAACTTCTTATATTTTACAAAATAACTTGTGCTACGGTAAAATAAAAAAGCGAGCTTTAGTTTTATTTATACTAGTTTCCCTATAGATATGAGACTCGACAAGGAATACAACAGTTTAAGGTGAGGACAACGAGTTATTTATTATAATAATATGTTTAAGTACTCGTTTACAGAATATGGAATATATTACAGAAAAATGAATTAACTTTTACTGTAAGAAGCTTAGGAAGAAATTCCTACAGAAATAATTAATGAGGGAGAAACTTCTCGATTTAACACATCCATCCCCCAATAATAAATTTATTCAGCATTCATATAGACAGTTATATTTCGTATCGATTTTAATATGCTTTTATATGACATTTAAAATAAAAGCATCCAATTTGTATTTATTTATAAATGGATCAACCAGTCCTTAGCATAAAATAAACGTACTAATGATTGGACATGAGCCTATATAGCTGGACAGACTAATCACTTTTGACATTTGTTTAGAGACATAGGGAACATTGATTAGGTTTTACAATTATATAGATTCGCGTCCAGCCATTGGTATGTTTAGCTTATAGCAATACTACAGTGATGATAAAGGAAAATGCATTAATTACGTATGCGAGACTCATACTGCACAGTCAATAATCTATACATGTTTATTTATTTATTCGTATATACTTATATATGTATATGTTACTATATATGTGTGTGTGTGCGTGTCTGTGTACACTCAATATATATCATACATTTGTTGCAGCTGATTATATGAACATATACGATGGCAGTGAAAACAGATTTAGCCATAATAATAGCATCGTGCTTATATACGGTTGGCCTTTAAATGACTTTTAAGATTGTACACTCTTCGAATGGCATTGGTAAAGAATTCCGTAATCGTCTTGGTGTAATAAGGAGTTACCAGGTAGGATACACTTATGCAGGTAGGATACACAACTTATATATATATATAATATAAGAATATCTTATAAAATGCAAAAAAATTATGCACTTCAACCACTAAATTCCTTGCATTGAAGATTGAGCTACTCTTATATATAGGACTTTACACATAAAAGAGTGAATTTTTCACTTTCTGCTGAAGTGAAATTTTCAATCAGTAAAAATGTATTTCTTACGATTCACTCTAAAAAAAAGTGACATGTAATTGTAAAAAGAGAAAAAGAAAATTAACGAGGGGCTCAATTTTCACTTGAAAAAATTTTGTGAGTATAGATACTCTTCGTAGCTCCTGAAGGTGTAAAAGTGAACCTGCGTGATGACACCAGTTCATTTCAAATGCAATTGAGACGCGATGTATGGTGGAATAATGAGTGTCGTTCACACGTATATAACAATAGACTCTTTCACAGCGTATTGATTTTTAATCTATTAAACTTTATTTCACTGAATGTATTGTCGAGCTTATCAATCCGAGTAAATTAAACATCGTGGATTTTTCAATATGTTGACATTTTATTTATCATTACATTTTGAGTAAAAAAAAAGAGAACATTTGAAATATATATGAATTTCTGTAAAATTTATTATTTAATTATTTGAGGTCTTATGCAACTGTTAGAAGCACAATAACGTACCTACTTTTAAACATTTTTTTTTCGAGTGGAAAATGTTATAGGAAATTGCACGTAACTGATATCTCTGAAATCATTCAACTTGAACTTTTGTATCTTGTAGACTTTCAATGCGTATATAATCGAATCACACATATAAGCAAATTACTGTCATGTTGGATTAGGAAGGTGCATCATCACCGTACGTACGTGTGTTTATCAACCAACCGGGTATTACACATACCAAGGTTACGCAATTCAACAAAGTTGTATACGCGAGCATTGAGAACTGTACATTTCAAATTATAGAAGCTTTAAAGTGTTTGCTCTTTTTGTAAACGAATTAGAAACAAAAAAGCAGCTTTTCCGTGAAAACTTTCTACATGATTCGTTTCAAGGACGCTTTTTCAGATTCTACGAGTGACTTTCGAATTCTTCACGCTGCCTACATGAAGCACGTTGAATTTCTCGATTTAGCCGTAAAGAAGGTATTGAACATTAAGGATAAGGTAGGAAAATAAACTTATTCATACAATTTGCGTGTGTGTGTATGCGTGTGTTGATTTTCAGATATTTTTTTAACGATCATGCTAGATATATAACAATAGGTGCGCAAGTCCAGATGACGTTAACAATTGAAAGGAAATACTTGCGTCATGACAAGTCCAGGATGGCGAATCGATAAAGGAAAATCTTATTCGGGTTCAGATGAATCTACGGTAGGAAAAATACGTTTTCCTGCGGTAATACTGCCAATTAAGGCGGCCGTCATACATTTTTCTTCGTAACGGTAATTTCTTTCATTTATATACACGTGTTTTGTCTACCAAAGCCTGAAGTTCACTTTAAGAAATACTCATAACGCTAAAATTATTCAGTTTTATAATTAAAAGAATCAATAATATTGAGGAAATTTCTGAACTTTAAAGAATTTTCATTCATTTCCTCAATTTAAATTTTAAGTAACATTTCAAATGAGCGTCGATTTCTTGCGCTCTAAAAGAAATGTGTATTTTAAAGTACAGTTCATTATAATACACGACGAACAGATTTTTATTTCCTACAAAGTATCTTGAAAGATTAATTGGATAATTTCATACTATTTTCAGATATATTCATCCACGTGGGAAATCCCTAATGTACCAACTTCGTAATTTCGTAATTACCCGCACTCATAATTATTTTTTTCCAAGTTTCCTTTTCAGGTGATATTATTAATCGAAGAAATTTCTCATCTTGATTTTTTTATTTTTTATTTTTTTTGTTGTTATATAATAGGTAAGTTTCGATTCCACTCTTTACAACTTAAAATAAACGGATAATTTTTCAATCTCTTTCAGTGAAGAAAACTATAATTTTATTCTCCTAGGAGTGAAATTGTATTTTTACAAGAGCAATGACATTATTCCGAAAAACGAAAATATCAATTTGGAAAGAATAAACACTTCACAGTTGATATAAGAAAGTGAAACTTTTCATTCTTATAGTTAGATAATAATGTAATAAATAACTCAAGTTCATGAATGCAGAATTCGTAACTAACATGGTATTCCGTCGATACAACGCACAACATTATGCTATAAAATAAAGAATATATATATATGTCAATTGAGGTTATGTTTGGTGCGCAGCGTCCAAGGAATGCATTGATAAATTCGGTAAAATTAACTTGAAAATATCACTGAGAATTCTATAAATAGCAATAAAGTTCGATATTTCATTCCTTACTACAAATATACACGTAGCAAAAGCTGCGAATATTCGAAATACCGCAAACAGGTAGATTTAAATTACATCACGTTGCGAGTCAATCTTTTTTCTTCGCTCGTAATTTATTACACGCGAACCGCAACACACGAATGCATCAGGCAATACTGTCATTTCTGTACTATAGAATACAACTAATTTTCAGATAATTTTAAATGCGCCCATAAATGTGCGTGTATGTGTATATCTAGAATTTAGACATATAGATAATCGTTGTGATAACTTATAGACTCATTTTAATTTGTGACATCATAATCGATCACGTGTTTTGTTTGATTTGTCCGCATTTGTAGTTTCTTCGTGAGTTTTAGACATTTTGATCAATTATTGAAATAATCACATTGTGTTCTATCTCAAGCGCCATTTTGAATTTCTTATCACGGACTCGGTATAGATAATCACGGAAACTTGAATAAATCACCGAATAACAAATTTTGGGTAAACTGTCCGTTTAAATGTCCGTTGATTTGTCGACATCCAACTTGTGATTCGTATGTCTTCAATGTGCCGGCAAGTTGTCGTCAAGCGTGATTCTCATTTGGAATGTCTTAAACGTCCAGATGTATACAGATGTATTTATTCCTTGCAGCATAATATAGCATCTAAGATAATATCGTATAAATAAATATAATCAGGTCAATAACTTGCAATATAATGACAGATGTTGACAATTCTCAAAGTTGAAAATGAAATCCATTAACAATACCAACTGACAGGAATACAAAACACAGGAAAAAGTTTCCGTTATTTTAATACTCGATTATTAAACGACAAGATTTCATCGCCCGAAATGAATCCTGGTTCAATCTTCATTGTTATTGTTTGAAATGCCACACGAAACAATTAATATATACGTTCAATTCAATTTAATTTTACAGAAAGTTCGGACCGGTATAGACTGAGTCGATATCTTTATACCTCTATTTTAAAATCTACTTGCAGTTTGCACGAAATCTCTCTCTACGAGTTAATTATTGTTGAAACTGCAGCTGCGATAAGAGACTTTAACGATCACCGACAGAATGTTTCTCTATACCGCCTCGTAGTATATCGCCAGTCGGCGTTCAGACTTCTTAGTGAGAGCATTCAGTGATGCCGTAGTTGTACTTCTGTACTATCGGATCCGATCAATCAAAATGGAGGTTACGTTCAGTCAAAATCGGACTTAAGATCTTATAGTATCAGTGATACGTGAAAAAAGTGATTCATTCAAGTTTCGTCGCCAATTGCAACAAAAACGTAAAGATCTTCATTGTTTTATTCCCGCAGTGTTTCGCGTGCGCAATTCTGATGTGACTGTTCCGTTCAAACAAATATATATGTGTCACAACAATTTTCAGTCGTAAATTAGCTGTCAGAAGATTTATGACAATATACCTAAGATAATTTAAAATTCGAAATGTTCGTAAATAATTTTTTTTTGTTTTATTATTTGTCTTTCATTTTTTTTTTTTTAATACAATTCGTCATATTCATTTGTACCGATAAGTTTTATTATATGCAGGATAATTTTAGATTAAAATTTGAGATTACGAATGTTACCACCATTTAAGTACAATTCTATATAGTGTTTCACTGTTATTTTTATAAATATAATTGGAAATTTAAAATATAAATAAAAAATTATTTAAAAATATTATTTTATTATTATTATTATTATATACTTATGTATTATTATGAATCGTTATACTTTTGCTATCAATATAGGAAGAATATATATATAGAAGTATAGGTACACATAATTTTAATAATTATTCAATCAAATGTTTTTACTCGAGATTTATAACAGATATTAAAAATATATTGCAAAGAAAGTCTATATTTAATTTGTTTCGCTAATTATTGTCTAAATCGATTTTCCAATTCCACGAAATTGGATCAGTATTAGGGCACGCCATTTTATAAATTCGTTTCAAATTTAACCTTTTTTTTTTTAATTTGGTTAATTTAGTGTTCTGAACTTACAAACGAATATAAGCGTAATTCAATAGCAAGAAGAAATATGAATAATACTATACATATATAGGTAGTCAGCAAAAATGAATTCTCTAAATTTTATGTAATACTATACATGATGGAAGTTTATACGTATATGTGCTTGCGGACATAAAGATAATATTTATTATATCTGTATCGAGAAAGACAATCGATTATTTCGGATGTAACGAGTTAAGAATGACTTTTTATTTTATATTAGACATGATGTATACGTATAGTATAAGTATAATATTCTTCGCATACTCATATACATGCATGCACCGGAGAACTCTACTGTGCATATGTGACACATATTTCGCATATGTGTCGCAGTAATTCCCAACAGTAGAACATAACTATTATGTAATAACATTGAAATTATAGTATAACGTTGAAAAAAAAATGAGAAAACATTGTATTATCAATAACGACATAATTAATTAGTTATGTATTTAGACAATATTATTAAATGTAACTACGATAACTAATCATTGCATCAAATTAATTAAATATTTTATTACGTAATGTGGATATAAATACTGAAGTAATGATAATTGATTGTCTTTGCAACACAAAAAACATCGTTTCGAATATACGTAGAATATATAGTGTTTTCCACACGAGAACTTAAATGAGAACTTTATACACTAGTTTGTGAAGAACAACTTTACATATGTCCAAAAATTATACGAAAATACGAATTCGAAGAATTTACACAAGAAATTTAGTCAGATCACACTTTTCAATAAAGACATACTCTACATATCTTTATTAATGCACAATTTTTAATTTTTTATGAAGGAAACGATTGATCTTAATTCATATTCTTCCTATATTGATAGCTAGACTATAATGATTCATAATAATAAATATAGTATAGTAATTACATTTAAACTCGCGTTTAAACATTGTCTGTAAAAAAAAATTAATTATATATCGTTAACAAAAAGAATTAAGAGGTTGGCGATTACATACATGTACACATTTTATAGGTCGCGTAAAAATAATATGGAATTAACTTATCACAATGATAATATATCGAAAAAAAACATATATATATATTTTACTATATGGTTTCATAAGTGTATGCCACGAGAGGCCGCATCAGCTGAATGAAAGGCAACTTGATGGCGATCTCTAATATCGATGGTTCTCACCGTATCGAGTCAAACGATATTTGATAATCTGTTGTCTCGCATTCAATTTTCTTATTTTACTTTCAAAAATGGTTTGATAGTTTTCGTAGAAAATAAAATTATATAATGGACGACTCGTATCATCGAAACTGAAACGTCGATAATAAAAAAGCATTCTTTTCTCTAGTTCCTATAATTAATAACTTGAAATCTTTACAAAAATAAGAAATAAGAAAAAATAACTTGACCATGTCATATAAATATAAGTAGAGTATACTGCACATATGTGAAAACTTTTGTTCGAAGCCGTAAAGCATTCTTATGTAATTGTTGGTACGAAGGTATCCGCCACGTTTGAATAACTGTATAAATAATCATTGGTCCCGCTTCTTTAATGAATTTATAATGAGTAACCTCATTTACAAATTAAAGTACAAATTTATAATTCTCTAACATAATTTTACTTCTCAGCAAATTTTAAACTACTGTCTAAAACTGCATGACTATTTTTAAATAGATAGGAATAATAATTGAATGAATATTGCAAATCACGTAAATAACTAATCTCTGATTTATTCTCATCCCCTTGGTTTGATTATTCGAAAAATATATTTTCTGAAAATGTTATTTTATTGGTAATTTTAAAAAACCCTAATTCGGAATGTCTTCATCGATTATTTATCGGAACATCGTTTCTTAACATTAAACCGATAATTACCTCGATAAACCTCCGTCCAGTTTGGTGTTCTTTTTTATCGTCATTTAATACGAAAATGATTAAACTGACTTTTTATTAATTTATTGACATAGATTTTATTTAATCTAAATTTAATGAAAGTATGCTATAGGTTATTACTAAAAAAAAACAAAATTGTATCGATTTCTGTAAAGTAATACTTTACTCCACTTAAAAAGTAATCCTTATTTCATTGGTCTGAGAAATTTGAAGGGTGCCTGTATGTACTATAACATAATATCATTAACATAATTCATGAATATTCTAAGAAATTTTCCGGGAATTTCAGAATTTCAGATTTCAAAGATCAAAACTTCTTTATTTTATTACGTAATTATATTTAATGTAATTATATAACATATATTTATACATAATATAAAAAAATACATAATATATAATTACAATATATAGATAGATAGATAAGTTTATTCCCATATACATGAATTTTACATAAATTACCGTTAATATACATATACCGACTACATTTAAATTTCTGAATTCAAGTGTCATTGTCATTTTTATATCTGACTTCGGTTTTAAATGACGAGTTTAA